>CAVNZG010000516.1:0-63504 GCA_963693315.1 Diogma glabrata | reverse complement strand
ATCCAGCTGATGCAGCGCACCCCAGACGCACCGCCCACCACCTCAATCGAGGCACAAAGCCCACACATAACTACGTATTGGTCCGACTCCTCGGAAGAGCTAATGAACGGTACCGCTACGGAACGCTGCCCAGCTAAGACTAGAAGTGCTGCCGTTGACTAATTAAAGTTCGTCCGCCAGCACCCTAAGATATCATCTTGGCTAATGACATCTCCTGCCATTGCCAGTGGTATGTGATATCTCACGCTAACTCATATGTCAATGGCAGGGACTGGAGTACGCACGGTAGTCAGACCCGTAGATCAACATTGATCATAATCGATCAAAATCGATCCCTCCTGCGGGAGAGAGAATGTCAAAAAAACACAACAAAAATAGCAGATTGTGTTCTAATTTGAAGCGAAATTGGAGGAGGAAATACTTTCAAACAATTTATTATCTTGCGAAGAAAAAAATATGTTTATAGCTCGGTATAAATTCTGTGTAACGAACGCACATTTGACCGCTTTTGTCCTATCTCCAAAAATGTTGCTTCAGGAGAAAACATTGACACCAGAAGAACATCAAAACGCAATAGAATTTCTGGAATATAAAATTGATGTCAATTCATTATAAATGTAGAGGAGCAACTGCTCCATTCCATCGCACTGGATCGGCCTTCACACCTGACGTTATCGAATCGATGACAGACTCAGGTGGACGTCATTTAAAGCAGTGTACTTAGAAGATTTGACTTAGCAAGAAATAGAGAATATATGTAAACTAACCACAGCATCATGTTCCACAGCTGGTTTAGAACGAATATTTTCAAAATTTGGTCTTATACACATACTAATAAGAAACAGGTTAGATGTAAAAAAGCTGCAAAATGAGTTTTTATAAATCAAACACTGCAAGCTTAATTAAGGAATTATTATTTTAATTTAATTTTTGTATTTAAAATGAATTATTTGTTTTTTTAACTATTGTTTCTATATTAAAATAAAATTATAAAGAAATCTAAAGAAGTTCATTGATTTTGTTTGTTGATTGAATTTAAAATAAAGTGTTGTTTTAGTGTAAAACCGAAGAGGTTAATATAAACCTATAAATAGAAAAACATTAGATTTATATTTTAAAAAACCGATTTAAATAAAAAAAAGTCGGACAAGTGCGAATAAAATTCGCTCGCCAAGGGTTCCGTGAATGTAAAAGAACACAATATCAAAAATAAATGACATAAAGGTATGTTGTAAAGTCTTTATATCGCCAGACTATGGACGCATAACAGAATAAATGTTTAATCGTAAACGTCAATCGTAATGTCAATCACATCTACATTAATAAAAAATGTTACTTGAGGTTAAATCTTATCCATAGCTGTTTATGTCTAAATAGGAATATTTGTTCTATAAATCAGCGTCGAAATATAGGGTGGTAAAAATACACTTAAAATAGCACTTTTTTTTAACAATAACTAAAAAACTGTGAATCGCAGAATTCTAAAAAATGTTGCAATGTTTCTTAAATTAAGTGTTCTTTCAAATGACACCCCAGTCGTTTGGTTCCAAAAAAGTTTTTTTTACCCTCCCCACACCCATCCCCTAAACACACCATTCATATTTCGGAGTCGGACGAGGAAGGTAGTCTCCTAAATTAAAAGAAAAACAAAAACAAAAAAAAAACAAAAGTAATCGAAAATAAGTGGTTATAAGTGTTGATAAGTGTTTATAAGTAGCTAATAAGTGTTATAGTGTTTGTGTTAGTATTTATAAAATAAAAATAGAAGAGTTGAAGGACGGAGGCGGAGACAATTATATAATTGGTGAGATTGTTCTTTATTAAAAAATTATTTGGTATTTTGTGTTTACTGTTATTAAGGGGTAGGCAGGTAAAATTTTACCTTTATTACTTTGAAAGCGTAAATTTGCCTTAGTAACAGAAAGCAAAAATTTTAGTTGTTAGTGATTTTTTTTTGATTGATTGAGATATTTTTTGTGAAGTTTTTTGATGTGATCTGGCTCCTCCACCTCGGACTTATTTCAGAAGTTGGAAAATACCAGTTAGTTGATTATGAAATGTCTTTTTTTGACAAAAGTTAGGAATTTAGTTTTTAACCCTCTATTTGTACACTTCAATTTTGTTAGTGTCTTTGTCTCCCCACTTTTTTTTTGCTTTTCTCTTATCGTGCTACTGTTGCATGAAATCTGCTATCGTGTTTTTGTGACAGAGATACCCAGTTTCTTTTGTACTGTTTAGTGTTGAAATTTAGGCCTGCCGAATTTCAGTAGCTTTGCCTGCAATGTCAAAGGGTAAGTCTTTGTCTCAACAGAATGGCCGCAGAGTGAACCAACAGCTTAGCATTGACTTCACCAACATAAGAGGACTCAATTCAAATCTAAACGAGGTTCATCACTACATTGAAAAAATAAACCTGACATATTGTTTCTTACCGAAACAATTGTTAGTTGCAAAGCATCGAAGTTGGATCTCGATAAATACCGGATGCCTAGTTACGAATTGGAACATTCCTTTTATAACAAGCATGGTGTCTGTGTATTTGTTCGAGATTCACTTTCATGTATGAGAATTAAGGCCTACGAGTTGAACTCTAAGCACCATAATTCTATAGCACTGAAGATCTCAGATGTTGATGAAACTATTTTTGTAATAGGATTATACAGATCCCCAAATTCTCCCCCAGGATGTCCCTTTTTCGATAAAATATCGGCTAATCTAGACAAAATTACCACGGACTACCCCAAAGCAAGACTGGCCATTCTTGGAGACTTTAATATTCATAATAAAGAATGGCTTAAGTATTCATCGCGCACCGACGACGTAGGAAGGCAAGCCGAACTGATACTCGCAGATTATCACGGTTTGACGCAAATGATAGAGTGTCCCACTAGAATCGCAGACAATTCACATCATAACAATAATTTGCTGGATCTGTTTTTGACAAACGAACCAGATACTACGAAGACAAAAGTTGAACAACCCCTCGGAACATCGGACCATTTACTAATATCAGCAATAGTGCAATTTACATCACCGACACAAATTAAAGCAAATCCTCGACGGGTTTGGAACTATAAACGCGCTGACTGGGAGGGACTGAGAAACTTTTATGATGAAACACCTTGGAAAACTATTTGTTGTGTTGATCAAGATCCTAGCACATCGGCAATAAGAATTTCTGAAATCATAAAAGACGGAATGCGGCGGTTTATTCCAAATCGATTAATCACTCCTAAAACTGAGCCTTGGTTCACACGGGATGTTGATGAGGCAGTGAGGAATAAACGCAAAGCATTCAAGACGTATAATGCTAATAAAACACCTGAAACCCATAGCGCCTATAAGAAAGCCAGAAATATTAGTAAATTCAAAATAGACTTGGACAAAGACGCGTTTATCCAGAAGAAAGCAAAGAAATTCGCCGAGCACCCATCTGGCTCACGTAGTTTCTTTCAGGCAGTTAAATCAGTCCAGAGCAATTTTACTCGATCCTCTATTCCAACCTTAATTCTGAATGACATTCGCGTGAGCGACTCGAAAGAAAAAGCGGATCTTTTGGGTCGTATTTTCACAGAAAACTCAAACATAGTTGAACCCCCCCATTCTCCTACACTCATTCCCCCAGTTGTAACGAAAATGAAACCAATTATTTTTCGTTGCAACATTGTACGGAAAATGCTTCTTTCTCTCAATATCAACAAATCTGCTGGCCCCGACGGTATTCCACCCCTCATTCTTAAAAACTTTGCTAGACAACTAGCTCCAATTTTAACAAAAATTTTCTATTTATCTTATAAAACCGGAATATTTCCCGATTCTTGGAAGCTGGCCAGCGTTCAACCCATACCAAAGAAAGGCAGTAAGATAGACCCTAACAATTATAGACCAATTGCAATTCTGTCGGTTTTAGCTAAAATATTTGAAAAATATGTTAACTACAATTTGATAGATTATTTGGAAATGTCGCGAATTATTGATGATAAGCAGTATGGTTTTCGTAGAAGTCATGCAACAGGTGATCTGTTAGCCTACGTATCCCATCTCTGGAACAAATCGCTGGAAAACCACGGTGAAACATTCAGTATTTCACTTGACATTTCTAAAGCATTTGATAAAGTGTTACATAAAAATCTTATAGCTAAATTAAAATCTTATGGCATAGACCATCTTACTGTCTCATGGATTCATAGTTTTCTTACCGGTCGCCAATTTCATGTTAATTTAGATGGTATCACATCCAATATTTTCACAACCAATGCTGGGGTTCCCCAAGGTTCGGCACTCTCACCAACCTTGTTTCTTCTATACATTAATGACTTACTTATTTCCACAGTGCACCCAATCCATAATTTTGCTGATGACAGCACATTACATGCATCACATGCATCTCCTAAATTTCGACCTCATACTGCAGTTACCACTGATAGAGAGCTGCTAATTGATTCCATCAACAAAGATCTGGAGCGTATAATGGAATGGGGTGATCGTAATCTTGTTTCATTTAATCCAACCAAAACCAAACTATGCCGTCTTGCACGAATAGAGCGACATAAAAATTTTCCTATTAAAATAAACCATGAGGAATTGCATGAGGTTGAATCAGTTAGACTTCTTGGAGTGGATATTCAAAATAACCTGAAATGGAATAAACATGTGTTCAACCTCGCTAAATCTGCAATGCAAAAATTAGGATTCTTGAGTCGATGTAAAAAGTATTTCTATCCCGAGCAAATTTTGCTAATCTTCAAGTCCTTTATTCGTCCATGTATGGAGTACTGCTGTCATGTTTGGGGAGGTGCTTGTCAGTCAACAATAAAATGTCTAGACTCTGTACAGAGAAAAGCAATGCGGTTGATTGGTAATACCGAACTAACGGACCAGCTTGATTCACTCCAGCACAGAAGAAATGTGGCTGAATTGTCAATCTACTATAAATATCACTTTAGCGAATTCTCCTCTAAGGAAATTCAAAATATCCTTCCATCGTGTGCGCAGTATAATCGACAAACAAGAGCTGCCGAGTTATCCCATCCATTCGTTGTACAAATACCTCGTTGTAGAACTGTGTCCTTCCAAAACGACTATTTTAATAGAGTGGCCAAATTATGGAACTCAATGCCTTCCTCTGTATTTCCCGATGAATTTTCCCCTCAGGCATTTAAAGAAAATGTCCATAATCATTTAAAACAATTAGTATAGTTATCTCTATATCCCCATTCCTTCCATTTTCCTCATCTCTTTCCTTTATAGTTGACATGGTATCTTCGGATATTCAAAGAGTCTAAATAATGAATATTTCATATTTAGTGTGCTAAACATGTCTAACTAATTAATAAAAAAAAAAAACACAGAAATATAATTATTTGAGAGTTCGCTATAATTTTCGTTCAAAATATAGCAAACTTCCTGTCTATGAATTTTTTCTGTCAATCAGTGTCGAAACGTAGGGGGGGGGGACGGTCTGGAATTTACACATTTTTTAGAATAACTTCAAAACTGTGTACCGCAAAATTCTAAAAAAAATTGCAATGTTTTTGAAATTTGGTGTTCTTTCAAATGATACCCCACTCGCTTGGGTCAAAAAAAGTTTTTTTTACCCCCCTTACATCCATCCCCTAAACACACAGAAATATAATTATTTGAGAGTTCGCTATAATTTTCGTTCAAAAATAGCAAACTTCCTGTCTCTATGAATTTTTTCAATTTTTTCTGTCTATCAGTGTCGAAACCAAGAGGGGGGGGGGGGAAACGGTCTGGAATTTGCACATTTTTTAGAATAACTCAAAAACTGTGTACCGGAAAATTCTAAAAAAAATTGTGTTATGAGGAACACACTAAATATAATACTTTTAGTGTTCGTAGCACGTAGCATCATAACATTGATTGTGTTTTGCATGCTACACAAAATATAACTTCATATTGCAAACAGTTCTTAGAATCAAGAAATATAATTTTATTGTTTTTATAAATAAGAATAAGAGAAATTGAAGAAATATTAATAAATATTTCTAAACAAATATTTGATAACAATGTATCAAATATTTGTTCGTTATTAATGTTTTATTATTCGTTATCTATCAGCATTCTGTTTCTTCTACGAATTGTTTTGACTAAAATAAATTAAATAAACAAAACAGAATGTTGTTTGATACGAAATTGAAATCAGAACTTCAGATTCAGATAAATCTCGGACAAGACAAGTCCTTAAAACGAACAAAATCTACATTTGTTAGATATCAACTAACGTTGAATACTAACAGTAGATTGTAGTACATTTGTTGAATTGAATTTTTTGTTGAATTGAATTTAGAATTGAAATTTTAAGAAAAATTTAATTCTTATTGAATCATAATTGTGAAAAATTATAATTGAAATTATATTTTCGGACAGAAAAGCTGTTCAAATAAAAAGTGTTTATTAGTTAAACAAGTAAATTTTAAATTGAAATTTTAAGAAAAATTTAATTCTTATTGAATCATAATTGTGAAAAATTATAATTGAAATTATATTTTCGGACAGAAAAGCTGTTCAAATAAAAAGTATTTATTAGTTAAACAAGTAAATTTTAAATTGAAATTTTAAGAAAAATTTAATTCTTATTGAATCATAATTGTGAAAAATTATAATTGAAATTATATTTTCGGACAGAAAAGCTGTTCAAATGAAAAGTGTTTATTAGTTAAACAAGTAAAATTTAAATTGAAATTTTAAGAAAAATTTAATTCTTGGTGAATCATAATTGTGGAAAATTATAATTGAAATTATATTTTCGGACAGAAAAGCTGTTCAAATAAAAAGTGTTTATTAATTAAACAAGTAAAATTTAAATTGAAATTTTAAAGAAAATTTAATTCTTTGTGAATTGTGAAGAATTGTCATTTAAACTATATTTCGGAAAAAGCTGTTAAAATTGAGCAACAACAAAAAAAAATACAATACATCAACATCAACTAAAATCAATTAATCTCAATTCATATTTGGCGGATCAACTTTTCATCAATCAAGATGTTACTGTAAGTCATTTTAATTAATAATTTAATTTTTTTTGATTGTGTTTTTATAAATATAAAGAGAAACAGATATTTTTGATAAAATTATATGTTAGTTTAGTGAAATTGAATTGTTTCTTTGATTCTGTTCTTAAGTTATATAAAAATGGTTGAACCAGTTGATATTAATGTCCTATTTCGTTTTATACCTTCCTTTTCTGGAGAAGCTTCGGAAGCTTTCCAATTCATTCAAAGTTGCGAAAATGCAAATTCGTTAGCTGATATAAAACAGCGACCAATTTTACTATCGTATATTAAATCTCGAATTAGTGGAAATGCATCCACTATTTTAATGAATAAAAACGTTGCATTATGGAGTGATTTAAAATCGGAATTAAATAAAGTTTATAAGGAAACTCATTCAAATTTACAGTTGTATAGAGAATTAATTTCATTAAAACAAAAACCGAACGAAAATGTTTTACAATTTCTACAGAAGTGCAAAACATTACAACGGCGATTGTTACAAAATGAAAAAATGGAAACAATAGATAAAAATTGGGATGGAAAATGTTCGTACATTAAAACAAATGTTTTGTGTGCTTTTATTAACGGATTGAATGAACGAATCAGTACATACGTAAATACAAGGAAACCAAATGATCTACAAGAAGCAAGTGCATATGGTATCGAAGAAGAGAGTAGGCTTTCGATAATTAATAAAGAAGGAAGTAGAGATTACACTAACCGGAATTCTTACAGGGTAAATCACATGAAAATCGTCAAATGTTATAATTGTGGAAAACCGAACCACAAAGCCAATCAATGTTTCCACGGAAGGAATGCGTATCAGTACAATCGACCAGGTTTACATAGAAATTATGAACAAAAAAATAAAAATTTTAACGAAAATCGGAATAATAATAATGAAGTTAATGAATTAACCAAACATTTTGGAAAAGTGAATTTTCGGAACCAGGATTAGATTTCTTTAGGGTGTCTGATCCAGATTCTGAAAGTCCCTATATTAATATGGTGTACGAAAATCAAGTTTATAAAATTTTAGTCGATACTGGAGCGACTATATCACTAATTAAAAATAATTGTATATTTGAGAAGGATTTTGTTGCGTCAGAAATAATTAAATTTAAAGGTTTGTCTGAATCTACAACGAATAGCCTTGGCAGTTGTAATATTCGGATAATTTTCTTGAATAGTAAAAATAAGAGATGTTTTAGAATACCTTTTCAGGTAATTAATGAAAATATTTTGCATAATTATGATGGTATAATAGGTAACGATTTTCTGAGGAAAAACGAGTTCAGTATTAATTTTGAAAACAATTGCTTAATAAATAGAAATGAAGAAGTTGATTTGATTTTTAGAAATCAAGATCGAGAAATCGCGGCTAGAACAGAAGTATTTAGATTAGTAAAGATAAATGTTAATGGAAAAAGTTCGGAAGATGTAGTGATTGAAAAATGTGAAAGACATGGTATTTTAATTCCGAATTGTATTACAAAAATAAGAAAAGATGGTTTAGCATATATTAAAGTTTGTAATATTTTAGAAGAAAATAATAAAATTGATTTTTCACTAACTGGAATACCTTTAGAGGATTTCAATCTGGTGCAAAATCATTCATTTTTAGAAAATGCTAAAGAAAGTAAAAGGGTTGATTCTTTACCAACTGGAATGTCTTTAGGGAATTCTAACCTAGTAAACGATCAATCAGATAATGATCATGAAATAATGTATTTTGAGAATATTAATGAAAGATTTAAGAAAGTAAAGGTTGATTCTTTACCAACTGGAATGTCTTTAGGGAATTCTAACCTAGTAAACGATCAATCAGATAATGATCATGAAGTAACGTATTTTGAGAATATTAATGAAAAATTTAAGAAAGTAAAGGTTGATTCTTTACCAACTGGAATGTCTTTAGGGAATTCTAACCTAGTAAACGATCAATCAGATAATGATCATGAAGTAATGTATTTTGAGAATATTAATGAAAGATTTAAGAAAATAATAGGTAGTTTGAGATTAGATCATTTAAATAATAAAGAAAAAGAAAAGTTAATGAAAATTATTAGAGATTTTCAATCAATTTTTAGTTTAGAAAATGAGAAATTATCAGTAACAAATGTAGTTAAACATCAAATTAGGACTAAAGATAGTAACCCAATTTACACGAAAACGTACAGATATCCAAAAATTCATGAAGAAGAAGTTGCTAGACAAATAAAGAAATTGAAAAATGATGGTGTTATAAGAGATAGTCGGTCACCATGGAATTCACCTATTTGGGTAGTGCCAAAAAAAAGGATGCATCAGGAAAATCTAAATGGAGAATGGTAATAGATTATAGGAAATTAAACGACATCACTATTTCAGATAATTATCCATTTCCAAATATATCAGAGATACTAGATCAGTTAGGGAAATCAAAATACTTTTCAACGTTAGATTTAACATCAGGATTTCATCAAATATCAGTAGTCGATAATGACATCGAAAAAACGGCGTTTAGCACTCCAACGGGTCACTATGAATTTACAAAAATGCCATTTGGTTTGAAAAATGCTCCGGCATGTTTTCAAAGATTAATGAATACAGTTTTATCTGGCTTACAAGGGGTTGATTGCTTCGTCTACTTGGACGACATTGTTATATATGGACCTACATTAGATGAACACAATGATAGGTTAATTAAAGTATTTACTCAGTTACAGAAAGCTAATCTAAAGCTTCAATTAGATAAATCTGAATTTCTTCGGAAAGAAGTCAGCTACTTGGGTCATATAATAACTGATAAGGGTGTAGAACCAGATCCTAATAAAGTTGCTGCAATTCAAAAATTTTCTCCTCCACGATGTGTTAAAGAAGTAAAATCTTTTCTTGGTATGATAGGTTACTATAGGAAGTTTATCCAAAATTGTAGTATGGTTGCAAGTCCAATAAATAAATTGTTAAAGAAAAATGAACCATTTGTATGGGATGAAATTCATCAAAAAGCCTTTGAAAAATTAAAACAGGAATTGATTAATTTTACAATGCTTCAATATCCGGATTTTACAAAAGAATTCATCGTAACAACAGATGCAAGTAAAGATGGAATCGGTGCTGTACTAAGTCAGAATCATGAAAATAAAGATTTACCTTTACAGTTTATAAGTAGAACGCTAAATAATGCTGAAAAAAATTATGATACCACTCAACGCGAGTGTCTTGCAATAATTTGGGCAATAAAACAATTTCGACCATATTTGTACGGACGGAAGTTTATAGTTAGAACCGATCATAGACCATTACAATGGTTATTCAACGTAAGAAATCCAGGATCGATGTTAGTACGATGGAGATTGCTATTAGAGGAATATGAATATCAAATTGAATATAAAAAAGGATGTGATAACAAAGTTGCTGATGAATTAAGTAGAAACGTATATATTACTAGAGAACAAGAAGAACGTTTAGAAAAAGAAATTGAAGAAATTTTTGGTAGTGAAAATAATGAAGAAATCGTAGAAAACGATAGTATTGAAAATAATTCAAATATTAGTCATGACACAGAAGAAGTAGAAAATCTTGAACTTAGGAAAAAGATTATAGAAGAAAATCATAATAGTTTAGTTGGTGGCCATTCAGGTTAAAAAGCAACAATCCAAAAGATTAAAGAAAAATATAATTGGAAAAGCTTAAATCGTGATGTTATAGAATATATAGAAAAATGTAAAGCATGTCAAACGGAAAAAATTAATAGACATCCTCATAGAAACCCAATGAAAATAGTAAGTAATGCAAAACATTGTCTAGAAAAGATTGCGATTGATTTAACGGGTCCTTTTAAAGAAACGAAAGATAAAAACTTATACGGGTTATCGATTCAAGATGACTTATCAAAATATGTAAAATTTATTCCAATTCGTAATAAAGAAATGACAACCGTAGCTAAGAATTTGGTTGAAGGGTGGATCTTAAATTTTGGTTTACCAAAAATAATTTTATCAGATAATGGATCTGAATTTTGTAATTCACTTATGGATGAAATTTCTAAACTTTTTGGTTTTAAGCATGTAACAACCAGTGTGGCATATCCACAAGCGAACGGCAGTATTGAACGAGCACATGCAAGGCTAAAGGAATATTTAAAATTAGTTGGAAAAAATTTAGAAAACGACAAAAATTGGGATAAGCATATGAAATACGCAAGCTTTTGTTATAATACAACAATTCATAGCTCCACTGGATTTACTCCACATGAATTATTATTCGGTAGAAAAGCAAATAAACCAAGCGAGATAGATTTCTTAGTTGTGGATACAATAAATGATTATGCAGAAGAACTTAAAACAAAATTATTAGAAATGGAATTTAAAGCAAATAGGAATTTAGAATCCACAAAAGTTAAATCTAAAATAAGATACGATAGGAACTTAGGGAAACAACATAAATATAAAAAAGGTGACCGAGTTTTGGTAAGAAATGAACGTAACGGTGTTCTAGATAGCGTATATAGAGGTCCTTTTAAGATAATATTAGTCGATACAAATTCCGTAGTAATTATAAAAAATAAGAAAAGAGTTAAATATAATAAATCACATATAAAACTATTTTTAGGTTAGCCTTAATATTCGTCTACATCAAAATTATTACAACTCTGGAAATTTATTCATTAGACAATCACAATGGTGTTTATTTTAAAAATATAGGGGAAACTAGGATAATAGATGGAAAAATATCGATTATTAATCAAATAAACATGAACGATATAGAGGAAACAATTAACGTCGTTTTAAATCAATTAAATAATATAAATCAAGCATGTATAGATCATTTAAAAGAATGTAATAAGTTTCAGAATGACGCGAAGCAAAATTTTAATAAACTAATAGATAAGGTAGATGTAATACATTCACTTCTAGGAAATAAGAAGACTAGAATAACTAGGGGATTGATCAATTTAGTTGGCGGAGGCTTAAAAGTATTATTCGGAACAATGAGTAGTGACGATGCAGAACATTATGATAATGTTATTACTACACTCAAGGAAAATCAGGAATTCATTCACAACGGATTAAAAGAAGAAGTCAAAATAATGAAAAGCCTTAATGAACAAAATAAAATTCTTACTAATAATTATCATATTGTAACGTTTCTTAGCCGAGTTACAATTATTTAGTTCGATCACTAAATCAGGAAATTTAAAACACAACGGATTTTCTAAACGTTATAATTTTATTCGTTCAAGATTTTACAATAAAAATATTTCTCCTATTACTATTCCCCTTTTAGTTCTTCTTGTACTAACAATGTTTCACCACTTATAATTCTTTTATACTTGTTCACAATATCACTTTTAACTTTCTACTTATAACACTTTTAATTTTACTTCGCCTTTATCACTGCTAAATTTTTATACTTTTTGTATCACTAACAATTTTATACTTTTTGTATCACTAACAATTTTATACTTTTTGTATCACTAACAATTTTATACTTTTTGTATCACTAACAATTTTATACTCTTTATATCGCCAACAATTTTATACTAATAATATCCTCGAAGAACACCTCTTATTTATACTACATGAAATAGCCTCGATATTACTGCAATATTCTAGATGAACAAACCCTTTTTTTTTTGTTGTTCCTTCCTTTATTTCAACAATAAGACGATCTTCAAATATTGACACCTAGGTGTGAAATCTATTCTTTTCAATTGTTTTATCTACCAATTTTTATTTCGTTAACCAATCCTTATTCGATAAAACAAATACTTCCTATTAACTGTTTACTTTGGTTGCATTGTTATCTTTTATTGATTTTTATATTTGTAGAGCTAACGAGATTTTTCTTGAAAGTTCTATTGTTGTGGTGTTCTATCATCTTCCATAATCGTCACATTCTCCCCCACTTATTTCTGTTCGTCCCGAATAGAATCTAAATCTCCCCCTCTGTAGGGTGCTAATCTTTCTAGATGAACGACTTTTGGTTTCGCTCGTTGACCTTTCTTTATTCGATAAACGACATCGTTTAATTTTGTTATGATGGTATAAGGTCCTTCCCAAGATGTTTGTAGTTTTGGAGATAATCCTTTTCTCCGCTGTGGATTGTGTAGCCATACTAGTTGTCCTTCCTCAAATCCTTTGTTGTTTGCGCGAATGTCATACCGAGCCTTCATTCGATCACTGGATATCTGTGCTTTCTGTCTTACAAACGTGTGTACCTCCTCAAGTTCTTTTTGAAGTTTATTAACATAATCTTGGACACATAATGTTGACGATGGAATAATCCCAAACTCCAGATCACCAGGTAGCCGTAAATCATTTCCAAAAATGGTTTTAGCAGGCGTCGTTTTGGTTGTATCATGCACTGCTGATCTATAAGCCATCAAGAATAACGGAATATGGCGGTCCCAATCACGTTGATTCTTGTTTACTACTTTTGCTAGATATTTCTCAAGAGTAGCATTAAATCTTTCCACCATGCCGTCTGATTGGGGATGTGAAGCAGTTGTTCTAGTTTTATTAATCCCCAGTATCTGACAGATTTCTTGAAATATGGTAGATTCAAAATTTCTTCCTTGATCTGTGTGAATCTCCATCGGCACTCCGTAGCGACTTATCCAATTGCTAACTACTGCTTCAGCGATCGTTGTTGCTTCTTGGTTTGGTATTGCACACACTTCTGGCCACTTGCTAAAATAATCCATTATGACTAGCACATATTTGTTGTTGTTATCAGAAGTCGGAAATGGTCCAGCTACATCCATCGCAATTCTCTCGAATGGTGCTCCTACATTATACTGCCTCATGTTACCACGGCTTCTTCTTGCAGGTCCCTTTGCAGCCGCACATTGATCGCATGCTTGACACCATTCCACTACCGATTGACGTGCTCCTGACCAATAAAATCTACGCCGTACTTTAGCAAGGGTTTTGTTAATACCCAGGTGACCGCCACTGGTTCCTTCATGATATTCCTTTAATACTTGAGGTATTCTTATTTTGGGAACTACTATCATTGATTCTTTAACTGATCCGTCAGGACTTTCCCAAATTCTTTTCAAGCATCCATCTTCAATACAGAGGCTGTCCCATTGTGCCCAATATGCCTTCAATGTTTGACTTTTATCGGCAATCTCACTCCATGTAGGTTTTTCTCCCTTTTCCTTGCACTTTATAATTGGTGCCAAGCTCGGATCTTCCAGTTGCTCCTTCCTTACCACTTCATGCGTCCAGTCTTCACTAGGAAGTACTTGCAGAAGCCTGACATCAATAATGTTTTCCTTACTTTCCGCCCGATTACAGTGCTTGCATTCCACCTGGCATGGCCTTCTTGATAATGCATCAGCATTTCCATGTGCACTTCCCCTTCGATGTTCAATGTCGAAATCATAAGCTTGTAAGCGTTCAATCCATCGTGCTACTTGTCCTTCCGGGTTCTTAAATTGCAGTAGCCACCTCAATGCTCCATGATCAGTTCTCAAATGGAATTGTTGGCCGTACAAATACTTGTGAAAATGTTTTACACATTCCACTATAGCCAGCAATTCTTTACGGGTTACACAATAATTCCTTTCTGGCTTGGACAGTATTTTTGAGTAATAAGCTATTACTTTTTCTTGTCCATCAATTTCTTGAGATAACACTCCTCCTATACCATCATTGCTGGCATCAGTGTCTAATATGAATTTAAAATTTGGTATAGGGTAAGCCAGAACTGGTGCTGTGCACAATCTTTTCCGAAGCTCCACAAAAGCATCTTCTTGCTTTTCGGTCCATTCAAAAGCTTTATCCTTCCTCGTGAGCTCATGTAGACTCTTAGCAACATTCGCAAATCCTGGTACAAAACGTCGGTAGTAAGTGCACAATCCCAGAAAACTGCGAAGTTCATGCAAATTCTTAGGTCTTGGCCATTCTTTTACTGCTGTGATCTTATCAGCATCTGTGTGTATTCCATTCGTTGTTACTTTGTGCCCCAAGTATTTTACTTCTTCTCTGAATAGTGTACATTTCTTTGGACTCAATTTTAGTCCTGCTGCTTGGATTCTCCCGAAGACTTCTTCTAAATTCTTCAAATGATCGTCAAAATCCTTGCCCATTACAATGATGTCGTCCAAGTACACAAGGCACGTTCTCCAATGTAATCCTTTCAGCACACGTTCCATTAAACGTTCAAATGTTGCGGGAGCATTACATAGTCCGAATGGCATAACGTTAAACTGCCATAGCCCACTACCCACACTAAACGCTGTCTTTTCTCGATCCTCTTCTTGGACTTCTACCTGACAATAACCACTTTGCAGATCTAATGTTGAGAATAATTTGGCACCTGATAATGTGTCCAAGGTATCATCAATTCGAGGTAATGGGTAGCTATCTTTCTTTGTTACTGCATTCAGTTTTCTATAGTCGACGCAGAATCTCATAGTTCCATCCTTCTTTCCAACTAAAACCACAGGTGAACTCCATGGACTATCTGATTGCTCGATAACACCAGCCATTTTCATATCCTTTACCATTCTATCAGCTTCTTCCCGTTTTGCTAATGGTAATCTTCTTGGTGCTTGGCGAATCGGCATCTCTGCTCCCGTGTCAATTTTATGTTTAACCAGATTAGTTCTTCCGTTGTCTGCTGATGTGCTGCAGAAGATGGACGAATAACGTTCGAGCAACTGCTCTGCTTCTTTCTTTTGTTCTTTTGTAAGCTCTGTTGTCCACTTCTGTAGTAGATTTTGTATTTCTTTCTTCTGCGTTTGATCTTCGACTTTCCTTTCTGTGTGCTGTTGTTCACATTTCACAATGGTAGTTACTTCTTCACATTTACCGACGATTGTTCCTTTCTTGAGGGTTTTTATTTTGTCTGACAGATTTAGTGTTCTTATCGGTATTCTTAAGTTTTCATCTGGTACAACTAATGTTTTCCCTATAATGATCTCTTGATGTTGTAGACCATTTTCATTGGCTTCCACAACCCACATTCTTGGTGACCCAAAATCTCCCTCCAATCTTCCCCAGACGATTGTTTCGGTATTAGGTGGCAGCTTTTCGCGATGTTCCAATATTATTCGCCTCATACTTGATTCTGCACCATTCATCTGAAGAACCAACTCTACGTTACCATACTTGAGTACTCCATTTCCAGCGTCTATTACAAATCCATTCGGCCTCATGAAGTCCATACCCAAAATTACTTCATCAACGATGTCTGCCACTAGAACTTCATGCTGAAAGTGCGTATTTCCTATTTTTATATCGGCAATTTTGCTTCCCCTGATAGTTGCACTTTCCCCTGTTGCTGTTTGTATTCGATATTTTTCTGCTGGTTGTAATTCCCCTTTTAGTAAATCTGTACGGACTATTGTGCGAGTTGCTCCAGTATCTAGTGTAATGGTACAGTTGTTGTCATCAATTTCAGCTCCAATCGTTAGACTGTCACCATTCCTAGCGATTCTTGAAATAGGGATGGAGATTATGGGGCATTCGGTTGTGGGAGCCAGCTTACGCCCCTTAAAGCTGACTCGTTTTAGTTTAACCTTTCCGCTGCTATTTGACCATCCTCTCCCGCTTGAGCCTTTTCTTCAGATGATCTCCGTCTAATTGGTGATGTTGATCTTCCCCGTTTTCGTCTGACCTCTCTGCATTCTCGAGATATGTGACCAAGTTTGTCACATACCCAACATCTTATTCTACTGTTGTATTCTCGGGATCTTCTTTCGGGCCTAAAGCTATCCTCTTCTTCCATTTCTACACGGCGTACTTTGATTGTTGGTTTGACAATTGCTTGTGCTGTCTCACTAGTCAATGCACAAGCTATTGTTTCAGCAAATGTAGCTTTAGGTGTCATCACAGCTGACTTTCGCGTCTCTGGATCTCTTATGCCGTCGATGAACGCATCTATCTTCATTCTTTCCATATAGTCTGGTGATGTATTTCCATGTGCCATATGTACCAGACGTTCGATCGCAGACGAAAACTCTTGCAAACTTTCTCCAATTCGCTGATAGCGACCCTTCAACTCACGTCTGTATATCTCCCGCTTGTGGTCACTACCATATTTGCGATCTAAAGCCTTCATGATCTCATTGTAGCTCCTTCGATCTTGTTCTGGAACTGCTTGTATTGTTTCTGCTGCTTCACCCTTCAGTGCCACTATTAAAGCTGCCACACGATGTGGTTCGTTCCAACTGTTCTGATCAGCTGCTGTTTCAAATTGGAATTTGAAAATTCCAAACGATGACGTACCATCGTATGTGGGCGGTTTTAACTTCATGCCCTGTATTTGTTGAACCGGATGTGATGTTTTAGCTATTATTTCAACATCTAGAAGCCTTTTTTCTACTTCTACTTTAAACTCATCTACTTTCGATTGCACTTTCTGTTCCAGAACTTCAACTTCTTTTTGCACTTTCTCGACTTTCTCATCCACAATTTTCTCTACTTCGATGCGTAGATTCGCTGCCATCTGTAGAAGTTTCTCGTCGATGTGTGTTTTAACCAAGCTAATTTCTTCTCGACTTGAAGCGATGTTTGCAGACTGTTGATTGATGTTGACATCTAACTTTTTCATTTCATTACTCATGAGTTCCATATTGGCCTTAACATCTGATCTCATGTTGAAACTCATTTGCTCCATCATAGCCATTAACTGTGCAAAGTCGTTGTTAGCTGGTACGACGTGCCTCGTTGCTTCAACAGCACCATCTTTAGCTTCACTATTTCCTGCATCTGGATTTTCATCTGCTTCTTTTTGCCCAAAACGATATTTTTCTGGATCCAATCCAGCTGCTTCCATAGCTTTTATTAATCGTTCTTTCAACTCATTCTTGGTTCCCGTTGTTGAAAGATTCCTTTTCTCCAATTCGCTCTTCAGATCTTGAACTTTTAATCCATTCAAATCCATCTTATTTCCCAATTTCACTTCTGACACCAGTTGTAACGTTTCTTAGCCGAGTTACAATTATTTAGTTCGATCACTAAATCAGGAAATTTAAAACACAACGGATTTTCTAAACGTTATAATTTTATTCGTTCAAGATTTTACAATAAAAATATTTCTCCTATTACTATTCCCCTTTTAGTTCTTCTTGTACTAACAATGTTTCACCACTTATAATTCTTTTATACTTGTTCACAATATCACTTTTAACTTTCTACTTATAACACTTTTAATTTTACTTCGCCTTTATCACTGCTAAATTTTTATACTTTTTGTATCACTAACAATTTTATACTTTTTGTATCACTAACAATTTTATACTTTTTGTATCACTAACAATTTTATACTTTTTGTATCACTAACAATTTTATACTCTTTATATCGCCAACAATTTTATACTAATAATATCCTCGAAGAACACCTCTTATTTATACTACATGAAATAGCCTCGATATTACTGCAATATTCTAGATGAACAAACCCTTTTTTTTTTTGTTGTTCCTTCCTTTATTTCAACAATAAGACGATCTTCAAATATTGACACCTAGGTGTGAAATCTATTCTTTTCAATTGTTTTATTTACCAATTTTTATTTCGTTAACCAATCCTTATTCGATAAAACAAATACTTCCTATTAACTGTTTACTTTGGTTGCATTGTTATCTTTTATTGATTTTTATATTTGTAGAGCTAACGAGATTTTTCTTGAAAGTTCTATTGTTGTGGTGTTCTATCATCTTCCATAATCGTCACAATATAATAGAATCTAAAGTTATTAACAACATAAACCAGGTAAACAATGTAGTTGAAAACGCAAATGAATTAACAAAAAAATTCACAATTACGATATACTTACGAAATTTACAAATTTCAATAACTGAAAAACTTTTTGAATTAGAAATTGAACTTGAAAAAATTATAGATGCTATTTTGTTTCTTCAAACTAATGTAATACATCCTATTATAATAAAACCCGAAAAACTTATGAATATTTTAGCCAATAGTAAAAATGAAGAACATTTACTATTTTCTCCCACGTTAGAAAATTATCATTTACTAATAAAAGAACTAACGATTAAAGCTTTCGATAAAAATAACGTAATTAATATAATATTATCTATACCTACCTTAAAACCCATTATTATTGAAACATACGAAATTATCCCAATACCTTTTAAAGTTAATAATCAATGGTCAATAATTAAAGTTGAAAGAGACGAAAATATTTTGTTAATAAGTAAGGATAAAGAAGAATATAATCTAAGAACAAATATGAAAGATTGTAAACAATATTTAAACAATTTGAAAACATATTTTATTTGTAAAGAAACTAATTTAGGAAGCACCTTAAGAGATAATGAATGTGTAACAAATATTTTTATGAAAAGAACAAATAAGTATTGTAATTTGAATTATATACCAAATGAAATTGAAATATTTCATAAAATAAATAACCAAAAATATATTTTTGTTATTAGTATGGAAACTAAATATAAATGTAAATGCAAAGGAAATAGTTTAGAAGAAGGTTTTTTAAGTAATGTAGGGATTTTGGTTTTGAATAATGATTGTAAATTTAATACAGTAGATACTCTAATTGAAACTGAAGCTAATAATACTAAGTTAATATCTAATGATGATGTTTATCACATTGGGATGGACGATTGTTGTCTTAATGTTAAATTAGAGAACGTCCTACCTTTAAATAATATTGAAAAACTTAAAACTAATAAATTGGAAAAATTGAAAGATTTAAATATAGAATTACAAAATCAAGAAAGTTATGTTTCCAAATCATTAAAAAATATTCCAGATCATGTACATTATACAGTTTATGGAAGTTTTGGTCTGTTCATGTCATTAATAATCATATACTTTACCTGTAAATGTTTTAAAGGACGTAACACTTTTAATTTGTTTAACAAATGTTTTAATAAAAAAGAAAAGAAACCAGTTTGTCAAGAAATTAGATATTATAATGATAATGAAAATTCAAATGTTGTAATTAGACCAAGATCACATTCACCTACAGAAAGAAGTACTGATAGTGGTGAAGGATTTTTACCTTAAAATAAATATATGTTTCCATACCTTTTTCTAAATAATTAATGTTTAATAATATGTAACTGTTGAGTAATGAAAAAATTTTAAATTCAAATTTTTAAAAATAAGAGGGAAGGTGTTATGAGGAACACACTAAATATAATACTTTTAGTGTTCGTAGCACGTAGCATCATAACATTGATTGTGTTTTGCATGCTACACAAAATATAACTTCATATTGCAAACAGTTCTTAGAATCAAGAAATATAATTTTATTGTTTTTATAAATAAGAATAAGAGAAATTGAAGAAATATTAATAAATATTTCTAAACAAATATTTGATAACAATGTATCAAATATTTGTTCGTTATTAATGTTTTATTATTCGTTATCTATCAGCATTCTGTTTCTTCTACGAATTGTTTTGACTAAAATAAATTAAATAAACAAAAAAGAATGTTGTTTGATACGAAATTGAAATCAGAACTTCAGATTCAGATAAATCTCGGACAAGACAAGTCCTTAAAACGAACAAAATCTACATTTGTTAGATATCAACTAACGTTGAATACTAACAGTAGATTGTAGTACATTTGTTGGATAACAACACATTTGTTGTATACCAGCAGTACTAACCAAACATATTGAAAACTAAATACCAATACAAATAAATAATTAAATAATAATTAAATAATGTATTTATGTGTTTTAATAATATGTAAAAAATTATGTTAAGCATAACAATTGCAATGTTTTGGAAATTCAGTGCTCTTTCAAATGATACCCCACTCGCTTGGGTCAAAAAAAGTTTTTTTTTACCCCCTTTACACCCATCCCCTAAACACACTGAAATATAATTATTTGAGAGTTCGCTATAATTTTCGTTCGAAAACTAGCAAACTTCCTGTCTCTATGAATTTTTTCAATTTTTTCTGTCAATCAGTGTCGAAACGTAGGGGGGGGGGGAACTGTCTGGAATTTGCACATGTTTTAGAATAACTCAAAAACTGCGTACCGGAAAAATAAAAAAAATTGCATTGTTTTGGAAATTCAGTGCTCTTTCAAATGATATTTTTTACCCCCCTTACACCCATCCCCTAAACACACTGAAATATAATTATTTGAAAGTTCGCTATAATTTTCGTTCAAAATATAGCAAACTTCCTGTCTCTATGAATTTTTTCAATTTTTTCTGTCAATCAGTGTCGAAACGTAGGGGGGGGGGGGGGGAGGACCGTCTGGAATTTGCACATTTTTTAGAATAACTCCAAAACTGTGTACCGGAAAATTCTAAAAAACATTGCAATGTTTTGGAAATTCAGTGCTCTTTCAAATGATACCCCACTCGCTTGGGTCAAAAAAAGTTTTTTTTACCCCCCTTACACCCATCCCCTAAACACACTGAAATATAATTATTTGAGAGTTCGCTATAATTTTCGTTCAAAATATAGCAAACTTCCTGTCTCTATGAATTTTTTCAATTTTTTCTGTCAATCAGTGTCGAAACGTAGGCGGGGGGGGGGGGAACCGTCTGGAATTTGCACATTTTTTAGAATAACTCCAAAACTGTGTACCGGAAAATTCTAAAAAAAATTGCAATGTTTTGGAAATTCGGTTCTCTTTCAAATGACACCCCACTCGCTCGGGTCAAAAAAGTTTTTTTCACCCTTCCCCACCCCAATCCCTTAAAAGCACAAAAATATAATTATTTGAGAGTTCGCTATATTTTTCGTTCAGACTTTATCAAACTTCCTGTCTCTGTGAATTTTTTCAAATTTTTCTGTTAATTAGGCTCGAAATGCAAGGGGGGGGAGGGGACCAACTTTTTGTGTCACTTTATTGATAATAAATCAAAAACTATGCATTGCAAAATTAAAAAAAAAATGACAATATTTCTAAAATCAAGTGCTCTTTCAAATGTCACCCCACATAACCTGGTTTTAAATGATGTTTTTACCCCTTAACATTCCCACCCCTTTAATAAATATAGTTATGAGTATCTGCCCCTTTTCTATATTTTTCATTAAAAACCTACTCAATTTTCTATCATTCCAAATACATATCAAGATTTTCGATGAAGTAGGGTAGGAGTTATTCGGGGCAATAAAACATCCAGAAAACGTCATTTTTCAAAATTATACAAAAAATGGTGAGGTGTAAAATTCCAAAATATATTTTTAAATAATGCTGAAATGAAGCCCTTTGATGATACCCTACTCGTCTCGATAAAAAAATGTATGTCTTCAAAGGCTTTACATCGTACCTCCTTAAAACAAACGAACACAACTTTATTTATTTTTTAACCCACCATCTTGTATGGATAAGTTAGTTTTATAAGCACCTCAAATTTTAAGTTCATCGGATTAATGGTTCACGAGATAATCGAAATAATGTGAAAAACACGTTGTACTCTCACCAATAGTGTTCCGTATAAAAAACGGAACCCTAAAAAGTCGATTTAAATAAAATAGGTCTGATTTTTTTGATTTTTTTAAAAAAAATCGGATTTTTATGCAACCCTGTATATAACCAAAACTAAGTCTAAAACATATAACAAATTAATATAAGCCAACAACAACATTTCTTATAAAATCTTTAAATACATAAGCCTAGAATTTCAATTTAAAAATTTATAAATAATAAATAAAAAACATTGCCGATCAACAAAAAAATAATTAAAACATATATTTTATCTTATATAAAATGAATAAGTAAAATAATTTTCTTCATAAATCTAGAATAAGGAATAATGTTTCAAATTAAGTTCGTTGTTGTTTATTATACAAATATGACCTAATTATTTTTATTTACAACAAGAAAATAATAAATAATCATATTGTTACGTTTTTCAAACCAATTACTTCGAATTGGCCTTACTCTCAATTCGATGAACGCAATTTCCAAATCCCTTCTGAGTTCGATCAGTGATTAGTAAGCAAAAACACCAGGTTTTATTAAGTATTCAACTCCTTAATTGTTCCACAACAACAGGAAAACAATATTCCTAACTGGAATACTCTTTCAACAGCTTCAGAAACTCCAACGGTTGATTGTAGAAATTTCCAGTAACACAACGTTCAAAATAATACGCAAAAAATTTCTACTCATTAACACTTAAAACTTTATTCACAAAAACTAATTTTAAAAATAACTTCTTCTATTTATACGGTTTTATATATACGATATAACATTTCGTTTACAATTAATTATTTTACATGCCACTTAAACTATTTCCACTATCGCAACTTTACATTAACGCAGTCTAAAATAAAATTATTCTAATCTTGCAAGAGGTATTTTCCTTATATACAATTCTGCATAATTCTCGACCATTCGAGGTCACTTTTTAGAAAACTTGAGAAAATATTAGAATATTCGATTATTTTACGTTGTGTTGATTTGATTCATAAAATCATTTATTTTATTTTATGTTGACCCAAGTTCTAAGAATATAACAACAACACTATTTATTTCATTAATTTGTTGTTATGTTTTGTTATGATTTTGCTATAACCGTAACAATACCCTCTACATAAGCCTGTTCGTCCCGAACAGGATCCAGATCTCTCCTCCAATTGTTGAATTCAAACTTTCCTTTTCTTTTTCTATTCCCCAAGCTGTTCAGAATTACTTCCGGTCGTTTTGTTCCTTTTGTAAGGCCATGACCATAACTTTTTTCTATGTCGGTCCACCTTGAGGAGTTTCGATTGTTACTACTCATTAGGGCGTTCTCATTTTCTTTGCTCCTTGAGTTTTTCATTTCGGCGTATCCCCGAACTATTGGCCTTGTTTTCAGCTGCAATTTGTCCCCGTTTGAAGGTTTTTGAACCAATTCATTAACGTTCCTCACTTCGTTATGGACCTGAACTTGTTTCCTTTTAAACTTTCGGCGTTTGTTTACACGTCTGCGTCGGTTGACGTTTCTTTTCCTCATCTGTTTGGATGATGGTTCTGGATTTTCCTCTGCACTGCATAGTTTCTCATCGCTGCCATTATCTGTGGACTCTGCTTCATTCACAAGTAGTGGCATCTCAACATTATTAACCTTTAGTATTCCACGTCTAAAATCGATGACGAATCCGTTCGCCTTCTAAAAATCCATCCCCAAAACGATTTCATCCATAATGTTTGCCACTAGTACCTCTTGTTAATAGCAGTTGTTCCCTAATTGTATTTTAGCGATCCTTTCCCCAGCTATATTAGCCCATTCTCCAGTGACAGTTTGCAGTTTTAATCCACCTGATGGCTCCAAATTGTCGCCAATCAAACCTTTGTGAACGAATGTTGGAGCTGATCCTGTATCGTGTCACGAAGCATCTTTTACCTTCAATTTGTCCTACGATACCCAAACTTTCACCATTTACTGCTATTCTCGAAATTGGGATGTAGGTAACATTCTCCTCACTTCTTGACCTCACAGTTCTATCTTCAACGGGCTTCCGGTGAATAGGACACGAAAATCTTTCACACTTCCTATTCCATCAGTTCTGTGAGATATGGCCCGATTCCCTACATATCCAGCACAGGAGTTTTCTACTGCTGTTCCTGAACCCTACGTGCTCCGTTTCTTCGACTCTTCTGTTCTTCACAGAAGACGCGAATCTCTCTTCTTCCCCATTTTTCTTGCACTCCCGTGCCATGTGACCCTCATCACATACCCAGCATTTGATATCGCTTCCACTTCTGTGTGCCAATACCTCTCACTTGATGTTCCTCTGTAGTGCCAAAATAGTTGGTTTGGAACACTACTAATAATAAAGTGTAGTGCCGATATTCGGTTTCACACTACAGTAAAATGATGTAGTGGGAATGCTTTTTGGCACGCTACTTATATTAAAGTTTGTGGTGTAGATATATAATTGAACACTGCTTATTAAATTGTAGATGCCAAAGCGTTGTCTGATAACGCTGATTTTATTGTAGTGTAGCAAGATTTACTTTATACACTTTACTGTTTCTTGAACCTGGTGCTTCTAACTGTGTGAGCACTGCTGTACACTTATGGGTTTCACTCACTCAGTTTAATTGTCGTTTCACGGACACTATCACAAAAGTCAAGTAGTTTATTAAAACTCATGTATTAAGCACATATATATGTAAACTTATTTTATTGAGTAATATTCCCTTTAATTTTTTACACTGTTGACACTTATTGATAGTTATAACTAGTGAACTATGTTAGACTTTTTATGTATATGTTCTAGTTAATTTCTTTGACACTATTGACACTAATTGATAATTAAAATTTATGCACTTATATTATTATTCTATAGAACTGAACTTGATAGACTTAATTTCTCGTTACTAATTGATAATTTGGTAATTTGTAGACCGATTTTATATTTTGTAAAAACTGACTGTGTTATTGATTTTGTAGAATGACTAACTTGGTTCGATTTTGTTTTTTCGACTACTACGATTTTGATTTAATATATTACTTTTATAATTTAAAAACGATTACCTTTGGAAATTGATTTTTAAATTGTTATTTATTATTAGTTGGTATTGCAACGAAAACGACCCACTGACCATATTTTAGTTTTTTATTATTTAAAAATTATGTAATGTAATTTCGCGAATTAAGCGCTTATTTTAATTTTAATAAAGATTTAGGTTTTTAACGCGGAAATATTGTTTTAATAAATTTGCGAAAAAGGTTTTATGAAATTGTAATCGAAATGGAAAACTAGAGTTTAGGTCAATGTTGCGTTTTTGTTGGACTAATTGTTTTTGAATTTAGATTTATGTTAATTAATTTATTTGTTTGGATATTGGGAAATATTATTAAAATTGATTTGGATTTTGGGAAAGAATGTTAGCAAAATGTTAGTTTGGGAGTTTTGGTGTTCTTGGGAAGTTGTTGTGGTAAAACACGTAATTTGTTTTACTACATTCCTCCTCCCACGGAAAAAAAATTTTGGGATTATCGTTGTAGGGAATTAAAAGGAAATTAGGTAGGGTAGTTTACGATGAGCACAAAATTTTGCCAAGTTATGTAATGTATTTAAAAAGAAGTGAGTATCGATTCTAAGTCTTATCTTATAAATATTGAATGATTTCAATCAATTGAATGAGTTTAATTTTGTTTAATCCATGTTAATGTTCTATAAATATTTGACAAATTTAGACGGTTTACAATTATTTTTGGGCCGTCAAGTTAGATTACTTGCTTCTGTATAATTAATTCTGTATGATTACGTTTTGAGTGAACGACGATATATGGTAAATTATTTGTTTTCATTTTTGTTAAACTTTTCGTTACGTTTTGATTGCTTGTGTATCTTAAAGTTATTGTCTAAATATAATATGTATTTATGCTAATGATTATTTATGCTTAAAAATAAAGTTAAACTTGAAAAATAATGTAAATAAATGTTATGAAATATGAACACATAGTTGTATAGTAAATAAAATTTGTCGTAAACTATTTGTTTTTGTTTCTGTTAAAAATTATGTTTTGATTGGAAAATTGATAGCTTGCGTATCTTAAAATTATTGTCTTAATATAATATGTATATTTATGCTATAATGATTATTTATGCTTAAAGATTTTAAAATTATTATTTCTATTGATTGTATTAATAGTGGAAATCGATTTGATAGTAAAATTATTATTTTTCAATTACATATTATTTTTCTTTTAAGCATTTGTATTACTACCTAAAATATAATGTATACTAAATAAAACAAATCAAAATTATTCAGATCAGCTATACTACTTAAGACAAACAAAAATGATTAAAAACATCAAAAAAAAAGAGAATAATTGAAATTATAAATGAATCTAATTTTAACATGAATAAATAGAAAAAAATGTGTGTGTACAGGCATGTTGCTAATTATAGTTTAATTTCTTGTTTATTCTGTTTTCATTTACTTGTTTTCAAAATAGCCTAAAATTCGAACGGCCGGACAAGCTCTCCACACTTTGTCGTTTGTTTTCTGCAATTGGAAAAATGTAGAGATCCCCTTTTTCTTGTACGAGAGGAACATTTTGTTCTAATCCGTCTACCTGGTCTAGTTTGGTCTCTTTTGCTATGGTTGTTTCGCTGGGCGAAGCTTGGTTTCTGACTGTTTTCGCGACGAGAGGTATTGTCGTTTGGATTTGTCTGTCTTTATTAATCCTGTTCTTACGTTTGAGGATGAGCTTTAGTATGTATATTACTAGTATCACTCCTATAAAACTAACCGTTGTGTATGTAGCTATACCCTGTATTTGTATCTGGTCTTTTTGGTGATTATTAGTTCTGGCTTATTCTGTTAGTATTAATCTGTTCTCGAGGTCAGTCATTGTGTCATCAGCGTCATTCATTTCTTTGTTGTAACGTTCGTTATGTGTGATTGAAAAAATGTTCCGCGTTGGGTTTGGGGTTATTGTGTACAGTGACGTGAAATTCCATATTTCCTGCCATTTAACTGGCGGGTATACGGGATTTACTGGTTGTTTCATGTTCAGTTGCTCTCTATGTTTTATTCTAATAGGGTATAGCTGGTTGTTAGCAAGAACGTCACAGTTTCGGTTGAATTTGATCGTAGCTTGTCCGATGAGGCGTTCTGCCGTTGTATTGGCACATGTCACGAAAACGGTTTGTTCCGTTCTGAAAACGTATAAGATTGTATTATGATTTTGTAGCTTCACGATTATATCGTTTAAGTTCTTAGTTCTTTTATAGGTACAGTGTGATGCGTTTACGTCGGGGCTATGGTACAGCTGGGTAATGCAGTGTGTTCCAGCACCTATTATTTTAGGAAAAGTTTGTTCGCATAAGTTTATTGTTCTCTGTAGGTTTACCAGTAATTTTTTACAGCTCATAACGTCTCTGTCTTTTAGAAGCATGAATTCGGTACCGAGTGAATTGCTGGCTATATAGTCGGCTTGTAATTTCAATAGAGCAAAAGTGTCGTCCTGTAGTTTTATTGGTAGTGTATAAATTTTACTAAGACTGTAGATGGGCACTTCCGTGAGAGGTATATCGACCTTTATCAGTAGTCTATGGTTTACGTAAACGTACTCGATGTTAATGATCTGTTCTATATGTCCAATTTCTAAAAATTCGTCATTAACATTTTTAGATTTTATTATATTTTGTACTAGTGTAGTCAGGTCAGTAGTTTTTAGTACTAAAGGATGTAGTTTGTTAGATCTGATGGACTGAAGTATGGAAAAGGCGTAATTTTGTTGCTTCTGGATTTTATTAACTTTCAAAAGAGCGTAGTTCAATATAGCATCCATTTCTATTTTTATTTCATTTTTCATTATATCTTGCCACATCGTGTTTTTGAACTCGTTCATTTTACGGTTTAGATTCTCAACTTTTGCTTGGAGTGCGTCCGTCTCATTTCGTAGATTGGTAGTTTCTAGTTTGAACAGATTGTAATTAGATTTTACAACGCTAATCTGGGTTTTAAGTAGTTCGAAGGTTGTGTTGTCGTCATTTTCCAAAAGGTCCAGCTTAGTATTTATGTTAGCCGCATCTTCGTCGTCCATAGTACCGAAAATCCAGTGAGATAGTCTACCTCCCATGTTAATCAGTCCGCGTTTTGTTCTCCTAAGATTATGTTCTAGCTCATATGATTTTGATTTGAGATCACCCAGATAGTCTTCTAGGTCTGTTCTAAGCTTGTTACAGTATGTTACTAGTCTCGTGTCGTTTAACTTTGGGCAAAGTGTTTCAATGAGCTTGTCGCAGGATTCGATGAATTCGAAAGAATCGCTAAAATTCCCTATATTTATTGGTATTACGACTTCCCATGTGTCCGTGTAGAATGATGTGTTACCGATGCCTTCAAACAGAATACCGTTTTGTCTAAGTTCGGTTATCTCGTAGTCTCTTCCTGTGGTAAGTTTCATCACCATTAACAATATCCAGAATTTCAAGAGTTTTGACATGTTTGCTATAAATAGAAACCAATTTTGGTTATGTCACCAACATTTCGCTTTAGCTAAAGATTAGAAATTAAAATATCAGACGGATAACAGAATTTGGAAGGATTGTCTTTTTACATGCTTGTGTCGATGGAACATACGCGGTCGTAGTACGGTATTAGCCTGTTTTTGTGAACTACCTTATGTTGGTTTCCTATCTTGATTGTGCAGTTCACCTCACCGTTTAGATTTGTAACTTCGTAGGGACCTAGTCGAAGAGCAGACAATTTGTTGTTCCGTGTAGGATTTATTAGTAGAACCTTGTCCCCAACTTGTATGTTAATCGGTCGAGTGTATTTATCGTAATATTTTTTTGTGTTCCTTTTGTATTTGGCAAGGTTTTCTCTGCCGAACTTATGTGCTACCTGTAGTTTATGTTTCAGTTCTAAGAAGTAGTCATCGACGTTGTATAGTGGTGTTGGAGGTTTTTGGAAAGTTGTGGGTAATTCAGCGGTGAACCCGAAAAGACATTCGCTTGGTGAAAGTCGAGAAGCAGTATGAGGAAAGTTATTGTGGACATGAGCAGCTTGCCTAAGCCACATGTCCCAGTTGTCTAAGTCATTGTTTATGAAGCACCTAAGGTATTCGGCTAGAGGTCGATGACTCCGTTCCAACACTCCATTCGCTTGTGGGTGATAGGCAGAGGTCTGTAATTTTTTAATGCGTAGGAATTTACATACTTTTTTGAACATTTCGCTCATAAAATTTGACCCTTGGTCTGTTATTAAGGTTTTGGGAATTCGATACCGTGATATGATTTCGTCATAGAATACTCGGGCTACAGTTTGAGCTTCCTGATCACGCATCGCGTAGCAGTCCATGTATCGTGTAAGGTCATCTTCGAAAGTTAAGATGTATTTGTTCCCTCGGTTTGTGGTCCTCAGGGGTCCAACTACGTCCATATATATTTTGTCGAACGGTTTTTCTGATATCTCTGGTAGTTTTAGCGGCATTTTCGTTAGCTTAGAGACTTTGTTTTTCTGGCAAACCGTGCAATTTTTAAGAAAATAAGTGAGTAACGTTATCTTAGTCATATCTTATAAATATTGAATGATTTTAATCAATTGAATGAGTTTAATTTTGTTTAATCCATGTTAATGTTCTATAAATATTTGACAAATTTAGACGGTTTACAATTATTTTTGGGCCGTCAAGTTAGATTACTTGTTTCTGTATAAGTAATTCTGTATGATTACGTTTTGAGTGAACGGCGATATATGGTAAATTATTTGTTTTCATTTTTCTTAAAATTTTCGTTACGTTTTGATTGCTTGCGTATCTTAAAATTATTGTCTTAATATAATATGTATTTATGCTAATGATTATTTATGCTTAAAAATAAAGTTGAACTTGGAAAATAAAATGTTATGAAATATGAACACATAGCTGTATAGTAAATAAAATTTGTCGTAAACTATTTGTTTTTGTTTCTGTTAAAAATTATGTTATGTTTTAATTGGCTTGCGAATCTTAAAATTATTGTCTTAATATTATATGTATTTTATGGTAACGATTATTTATGGTTAATGATTTTAGAATTATTATTTCTATTGATTGGTCGGAAATTGATTTGATAGTAAAATTATTGTTTATTCGATTATTATTATTCTTGTATATCGTATATGGTTTAGTATAAATTGTTTAGATTTGACTTATGGTTTAGGTTAGTATTAGGAATAGATTGGTTTGATTGGCTTATGGTTTAAGTTAATATTCGGTTTAGGATAGGTTTGTTTGATTGGCTTATGGTTAGTGTTAGGTTTAGATGGAATATAATATTACTAAGGTGACCAATTTTTTTTCAATCAAAAGGAGGACAAAAAAAAAATTTAAGAAAAAAGTACAATGCAATATTAGGTTTTATAAAAAGTATCCGCCGTTTTTGTTTAACTTTAAATGCAATTTTTCGGGTCCGCATCTTAGCATCGAAAGAACAAACCATCAAATTGAGATATAGAACCGAAAATCAGTCCAACGAAAGTTCAAACCACCGAATTTTATATCATCGAATGGTTTTGAAATTGAAAAATTATTAGATCAAAACATAACATCACCGAAAATCATATAATCGAAAAATTATTATTAATTATATTAAACCGAATTTTAGTTTACTCAAATCAATTTTAATCAACTACATATATATATGTGCCACTAATTATTATATTTACAACCTTTTGCCACTTTATGAATAGTTTCATGATTCCATCGGTGTTGTACTTCTGTGAAGCACAAAACATGGGCAAGTGATTTTCTGTGGGTCTTCTGTCGATAACTTTTTTTCATCGTAGGCGTTTTGCAGAGACCGAAATAAATGGTAGTCAGATAACAATAGTTCCGAACATCAAAACTTCCCAACCCTGATCATTAATTTTTTATGGATTATCAAAGATGTGTGTGCTGTGCTGTGTGGTCTAGAATTGTCATGATAAACATAATGAAAGAAAACAGTAAAAATACAATAAATTGAATTCATGGCTGCGTATACTAATTAAAACATCTCTGAACAGATTAGATTTAAAATATCAAAAAGGAGGACAAAAAGGAGGAGTTTTCAAGGAAGGACATTACCCACAAAAGGAGGACTGTCCTCCCTAAAGGAGGACGGTTGGTCACCTTAATATTATCGAAGAACAGTAGTTTTTTAAAAGTGCGAAAATTTTGTCGTTAGTATGTAATTTTGTAGAAAAGTTATTTCCAATTTGATTTATGTGTTTGATTAATAAATATGTATTGTCCTTAACGTCACGTAACAGTTGATCGGTTGTGTAAAACTTTGCAATTACGTTGGAAACTTTTTCTTTGTCGAATATGTTTGTACGAGATGCTAGTACTAAATTATTTGAAAAACAGACCGGAAATTTTTGGAACAGATTTTCAAGCCAATTAACTGAATTAGATGAATAAGAATGAGATTGTATTTTATTGGTTATTATCGGCGGTGTAAGTTGTAAGGGAGTGGTTTTCTTGACATTAGTCCACGAAAGGTTAAGATATAGTAGAATTGATTTCCACAGTTTGGAAAGTAGTAATGGACAGTGTATCCGATTTTCAATACGTCTGGTTTGGGTTGTACGAAAACATTTCTGGTTTTGATAAATCTTTTGGTCACGTCTGTTTATTTTGTTAATAGGGTCGTTGTAGTTTATAGTAACAGATTGGTTCAGAATCGAATGTTGGTTGGTTTTGTTTTTTCGAAATTTAATATTTGTGTTATTCGTTTTAGATATACTTTGGCGGCTGTGTAATTTGATATTTGGTTCTTTGATTGGCGATTTCTTTTTGACTACCATAGTTGAAGGCAAATATTGATTTTTCTTAGAACTGGTTGGGTTTTCTGATTGCTGGATTTTTTTTTTTTTTTTTTTTTTTTTTTTTTACTTTATTTATTATATATTATAAGATCTGATCACAGCAGTTGATAACTATATGTGATCTACAATTTAAACATTTAGCAAATATGTAGTAGCAAAATATGAAAAGTCAAAATTACAATCGATAATATTAAACAAATTAAATTTATCTATAATATTTACAAGCTCATAGAACTATGTATTCGCGCAGTAGTCTTTTAAAACAAGATACAGAGTTAGTTATTTTTATATGGTCTGGTAAGTTATTGAAGGCAGCTAGTCCAAAACAAAGAATACTGTCCCTTCCAAAATTAGTTCGAAATTTGGTTATTCGATAATGGGTAGCTTGTCTGGTTGAATGAGAGTGGATATTATTGTTAGAAATTAAATTGAAATTATGTTTAATTTTGTTATTAACTATCAAATACAAGAATAGGAGTAATTCATACGATTTAACATTTTCAAAAGATAAGACAGTTGCTGAATATAATATACTAGTAGGGGTTAGAGTTGGTAGTTTTTTTATGATTTTAACAGCTTTATTTTGTAATCGTTTTAATTCATTTAATTTATATGCCGGTGCTGTGCTCCAAATAGGACTAAGGTATTTAATATGGGATAAAATGTGCGAGTGATAAATAGACCACGCAACACTTTCAGTAATACAGCTTCTTGTTCGTCGCAGAGCAAAAAGTATGCAAGCAATTTTTTTTTTAATGTGATCAACATGATACGTCCATTTCAGGTACGAATCTGTATGTAATCCCAGATATTTTACACAATTAACTCTGGATATGGATTGGTTTTCTACTGATAATGCAAAATCTGGAAGATTTGAAGTTTTGCTTCTGAAGATGATATAAGATGTTTTTTCTGCATTTAATTTCAATTTCTTCGAAGCTAGGAAACTATGGATCATATTTAAATCCGCTTGCATCATTTGTTCCAGTTCTGCAAGAGATTTCGATTTAAATTTAACTATTGCATCATCAGCAAACATTTGAAGCTCTCCATTTATTCTCAGATCAAATAATTCATTAATATATAGATTAAAAAGAAGGGGCCCTAATATGGAACCCTGAGGAACTCCTCTTTGAATTAGCTGTGGTGTGCTTTCAACACCATTTACAACACAAACTTGAGTACGATTAGACAAATACGATCTTAAAAGATCCAATTCTACGCCCTTTACTCCTGCATTATATAAATCACCAATAAGCAAATCATGATCAACATAGTCGAAGGCCTTTCTGACATCTACAAAAAGGCATGATACATAATATCCTTGATCAGTATTTTGTTGAACAAATGTTATAAAAGTAGCAGTTGCTGCTAGAGTTGAGGAGTTCTTTATAAATCCAAATTGATTGTGATTTATGATATTGTTATTCATAAAGTGGAGATACATCTGTCGATATAATATTTTCTCAAATACTTTAGAGTAAGTGGGCAACACAGACACAGGTCTATAGTTATTCACAAATAGAGTACTACCACCTTTATGTACTGGTTTAACTCTAGCGTTTTTTAGAGAGCTAGGAAATATTCCATTAGAAAGTGATTTGTTAATAAGTTCAACTATTTTACCACTGAGGAATGCCGAAAAGCATTTAGAGAACTTAGCAGATATTTTATCCATACCTGTGGCAGCAGATGAGTTCAGTTCGCTTACGATTTGTTGAACTTCGTTTGAATTGGTTAGTTGCCAATGAAGTTGTGGGAGTATGGGTTTGACAGTTCCCGATTCTGTTTTTGTTACGAATAAAATTACTATGGCATTTCAATGTGGTCGTTTGCAGTTTATTGGGCGTGTAACTTTTAGTTTTAAATTCTGTTGGATTTGGTGAAATTAGCATTGTTTTCGAAATTTTTATAGGAATATGTTTCGAATCTTGGGAGATATTTTGTTTTACAACTTCGGAATACAAAATTGGCGTTGAACTAATTTCTGATATAATTTGTGATTTGACTGGGTTATTGTTGGGCGTATTTGACCTAGTTTTGTCAATCAGGAATTTTTCGGTATCATGAGTAGCTGATTCGGATAGTAGAACATTTTCTGTAAGATTGTTTACAAGGTAGGTTAAGTTAGGGTTTGGAATTTGAATTGGGCCAGTCGGAGTTTCCTGGATACTTTGGATAATTGAACGTTTTCTGTAAGATTGCTTACAAAAGGGGTTGAATTGGGCTTTACTTCATATGGGTCGTTTGGTATTTCAGTAAATTTGTTATCATCTAATGTTTCGACTTTTTCTTTTAAATTTGAATTTTGCAAACACGGAGAATTATCAGCAGATCCTTGTGAAAAAGTTGAAGGTAGATTTAACGCTATATTTTCTGGTGTTGATGATGTAGGATTTACTTCAGAATTGTTTGTTAACCTTGATTTTGTATTTTGTAAAAAGTTTGAAGTCGGTATCGGTGCTTCAGAGTTTATATTGAAGTTTGATTTTGATATAAGATTTGTATTTGAATCAGGTCGTTCTGCTTGAAAATTTGTATTATTGTTGTTTTCTGTTTGGTTACAAGGTATTTGGGAAACTGGATGTGACGGGTATGAGTAATACAAATTTTCATGATATTTTGATATTGAAGGAAATGTTGGATATTGCGTAGAATTAGAAAGGTTTGGTTTGGGAATATTAGACGTAGTCTGAACATCAGGAAACGATGGAAAAGAAGACATATCAGATGATGGATGCAGTGGAGTAATTTGATCTACGTTTTGATTGTGTGGTTTTATATTGTTATTCAGTAATGTCGGTTGAGAAGGTTTGTCAGTGTTTGTTATACTTTGTGAAGTAGTGCATACTGTGGTTGAAAATGTGCAATTAAATTGAGAAGATCTAGGCTGATTAGAATCAATATTTAAATTATCGTTTGCAAAAGGTTTTGAACTGGGTTTCACTTCGTTTGAGTCGTTTAGAATTTTAACTTTTTCGTCATTATTTACTGTTTCGTGTTTTTGTTTTAGATTTAAATTCTGTAGCGGTAAACTTTCTATTTTATCTAAATTTTCGGTTAGTTTAGAATTTGAGCTAATACAAACTTTGTTTAATTTGTTAATTTCGTTGCGTAAATTCTGGATTTGGGTTTCTGATTGTAATAGTTTGGTATTTAACTGGCTAGTAGCATAGAAGTAGTCTTTGAGTTTCGTTTCATATTCGTTCGTAAGGTTTTGCTGAAGAGAGTATAAATTTGCTGGTATTTGTAATAACTGACCGATTTCAGATTTATGTGACTGATTTTCTTGTAGTAGATTGTTTGTCATTATTTTATGGGATGATTCTTGTTCTTTTATTTGCGTTTCTAAAAGGTCAATTTTGTGATTGAGGTTTATATTTTCCATTGTCAACTTTTCGTTTCTGTTATTTTCTGTTTGTAAGAGATTTTCGTGCACTATAATTCGCTCTTTTAAATGCGCATTTTCATTAATGAATTGGTCCTTCACTCTCTGTTCATCAAGTTGATGTGATATTATGTAATCGCAAGCAATTTTATATTGTCCAATTGTTTTCTCTTGTTCCAGTACTTGGTTCGTAAGAAGTTCGTTGGTCTTTATGCTTTTTCCTATTATCTCGTCTAGTCTAAGAATTTCTGAACGAAGTGTATGAGCTACCCTTTCATTATCTATTGCTGTATGTGAGAATTTTCTACGACTATTTTGGGAACGGGAAGCATTTTTATTTCTTCCAGAGAAATACTCAGTACTGTACCGACTGTCGTACTCTTGTTGGTAATGACCTGCCATATTTGATTATTTTTTGATAGGATTGTAGGATAGAATACAGGGAAGAGAGAAAAAAATGCTAAACAACTTTCGAAATTCTGATAAAATTTTCCAAATTAAGTGATATTTAGATAAGAAAAACTACTGATTTAATTTAATATTATACTATTGAACTGCCTGATCTAACTTACTACTAAAGTTTTGTTTTAATCTAACTTTAAGTATATTGTAAAAACTTAAGCTTACTCTTATATGGTGTGGTGAACGTTGATCCTGATGATCTGGTAATTGATGTTGTGGATGTTGATGCTGGTGTTGTCACACTGATGGTTCTTGATCTCAATTTTTTGGTTAATTGCTGAGTAGCTTCTGAGGGCTGGTTCATCTAATCCTTCCTGTCCTTATGTCGGAAAGGACAAACCGGCTGCGCCAAAATGTAGTGCCAAAATAGTTGGTTTGGAACACTACTAATAATAAAGTGTAGTGCCGATATTCGGTTTCACACTACAGTAAAATGATGTAGTGGGAATGCTTTTTGGCACGCTACTTATATTAAAGTTTGTGGTGTAGATATATAATTGAACACTGCTTAATAAATTGTAGATGCCAAAGCGTTGTCTGATAACGCTGATTTTATTGTAGTGTAGCAAGATTTTCTTTATACACTTTACTGTTTCTTGAACCTGGTGCTTCTAACTGTGTGAGCACTGCTGTACACTTATGGGTTTCACTCACTCAGTTTAATTGTCGTTTCACGGACACTATCACAAAAGTCAAGTAGTTTATTAAAACTCATGTATTAAGCACATATATATATAAACTTATTTTATTGAGTAATATTCCCTTTAATTTTTTACACTGTTGACACTTGATAGTTATAACTAGTGATAATATTGATAGTTATAACTAGTGAACTATGTTAGACTTTTTATGTATATGTTCTAGTTAATTTCTTTGACACTATTGACACTAATTGATAATTAAAATTTATGCACTTATATTATTATTCTATAGAACTGAACTTGATAGACTTAATTTCTTGTTACTAATTGATAATTTGGTAATTTGTAGACCGATTTTATATTTCGTAAAAACTGACTGTGTTATTGATTTTGTAGAATGACTAACTTGGTTCGATTTTGTTTTTCCGACTACGGTAATTGTCTGAATACTGACTGCCTAGTTGTTAATTAAAATATCTCTTTTATAATTTTAAATTGATTACCTTTGGAAATTGATTTTTAAATTGATATTTATTATTAATTGGTATTGCAATGAAAACGACCCACTGACCATATTTTAGTTTTTTGTTATTTAAAAATTATGTAATGTAATTTCGCGAATTAAGCGCTTATTTTAATTTTAATAAAGATTTAAGTTATTAACGCGGAAATATTGTTTTAATAAAATTGGAAAAAATATACGATTTGCGAAAAAGGTGTTATGAAATTGCAATCGAAATGGAAAACTAGAGTTTAGGTCAATGTTGCGTTTTGTTGGACTATTTATTTATAATTTGGAATAGAAATTTATTTGTGTATAATTTGGAATATTGGGAAATGTTAATTATTGTGTTTGGTTTTTTGGGAAGTTGCTGTGGTAAAACACGTAATTTGTTTTACTACACTGCCTCCCATTTTGTTGATTTTAATTTTAAAATTATGTTAAAGAAACTTTGTAACGTTTGGCAGAAACTAAAAATAAAATTAAAATAATTGATTAATATAAATCAGATTTATGAAGTACGAAGACCTCCTTGCTCAGCACAAAAATTGTGTTTTTCTTATGAAACTGCTTTAGTAAGCGAATCAGCAACCATATTTTTTGTTGACACAAATTCAACAGCGATTATTTTATTTTCGATTTTTTCACGAATATGATGGTGTCGAATATCAATATGTTTTGTTCGAGGTCTATAACCTTCTATTCCCGCCAATTTTATCGCGCTTGTGTTATCACAATAAATTTTTGTTGTTTCTTCGGAATTTATATCAACTTCTTTCTCTAGTTGTTTTAGCCAAATTATTTCACGAGTAGTTGTTGATAAAGCTATATACTCAGCTTCCGTACTTGACAACGCCACTATGGGTTGTCTTTTACTTCCCCAACTTATAACTGCACTGCCCATTTTTATAATAAAACCACTACAAGATCTTCGTTCATCATTATCTGAAGCCCAATCTGCATCACTGTATGCAACCATGTCACTTCTTTGACCTTTTACATACTGTAGTTTCATATTAATCGTTCCACTCAAATATCTAATGATGCGTTTGACAGCTTTCCAGTGAATTTCAGAATGATTGTTGTTAAAACGACTAACGTTATTCACAGCAAAGGAAATATCAGGTCGTGTTGCTTGAGATAAAAACAACAAACATCCCACGACTTCTTGATATGGTACTTTACCTACAAGACTGTTTTCCTCATTTACATCTTTAGTTGAAAGCTTTTGACTAGTATCACATGGTGTACCCACTGGCTTACATTTTTCCATTCCGAAACGATGCATAATTTCGAGGATGTAACTGCTCTGATCCAATTCAATATATTTTTCACTTTGAGTGATTTTTATTCCAATACAATTTTTGGCAATGCCAATATCTTTCATTTGAAAATTTTTGTTCAGGAACCTCTTTAATTTATTTAATTCTAGTTCATCTTTATAAAAGAATAAAAGATCATCAACATAAATGGCAATAATTAGTTTAATATTACCTTTGTGATAAATACATGGATCAGTCTTGCATCTTGTTAAGCCATATTCCTTTAAAGCTGCATCTAATTTAAGGTTCCATATACGCCCTGCTTGCTTCAATCCATATAGGGCTCTGTGAGTTTGCAAACCATTTGAGTTCCATCATTGAATTCTTCCGGTTGCTCCATATATATCTCCTCATTGAGATCTCCTTGAAGAAATGCAGTAATGACATCCATTTGATGTATTTTCATTTCCCATTTTGCGGCTAATGCTACGAGAAATCGAATTGACGTATATCTTACTACTGGGGAGTAAGTTTCATTGTAGTCCACTCCAAATTTTTGACTACATCCTTTGTCTACTAGACGTGCTTTAAATCTGATAACATTACCTTTATCATCTCTTTTTGATTTAAATACCCATTTACCTTTAATTGGTTGTTTTCCAGTAGGAAGATCCACTAGTGACCAAGTGTTATTAGTTTCATGTGCATTAATTTCTTCTTAGCATCCTGCCATTTTACACAATCTCTACTATTTTTTGCTTCACCTACTGTCAATGGATCAATAAACAATGCAACATTTAATAAATTGAATACATTACCATTTCTAGTTTTGGATCTTGTTTCCATGGGTGATCGAGCGGGTTCAATGATTGTTTCATCAGGAGCATAATCTTCATCTTTTGAATCATCAGCTACTGTTTCATCTTTAAACTCCTCTAAAACACTAGTATCAATTTCAGTGTGAATACTTGTATTATTGTCATTATCTTCAACATCCCTCACTGAATCGATATTGACAATATCATTTCCACTATTCATTTGCTCATGGAATATTACGTCTCTACTAATGGTTATTTTGCTCGTTTTCTTATCAATGCATCGAAAATCAGATCCTTCATAACCAACGAATATTAATTTTTTAGATTTATAATCTCCGCTTTTCTTTTGGTATATGCACCATTACCTGCGAACCAAAAACTTTAATATGCGATAAATCTACTTTGTTACCTGACCAAATTTCTTCAGGTGTTTTATTTTCAGTATGTGTTCCTACAGAACGATTGACAAGATATGCTGCCATATTAACAGCCTCAGCCCAATATGTCTTTGAAATATCAGCATCATGCAATAAACATCTAGCTTTCTCAATTAATGTTCGGTTGAACCTCTCCGCTACCCCATTTTGCTGTGGAGTATACGGTGTGGTCAACTGATGCTGTATTCCGTTCGCTTTTAAATACTTTCCAAAATGATTTGAAACATATTCCGTACCGTTATCTGTTCGGAAGGCCTTGATTTTGCATCCAGTTTGATTTTCCACGTTTGCTTTAAATTCTACAAACTTATCAAACACTTCTTGCTTGCTATGTAAAAAATAACAAAATATTTTATGAGAATAATCATCAATAAATGTTAACAGATACTTAGCCTTTCCGATAGATAAGGTTTCCATTGGTCCAACAAGGTCGGAATGAATTAACTCCAATGTTGTAGTTGACAATTTTGTTTTAGCCTTAAACGGTTGACGACATTGTTTTCCAGCAGCACATGATTCACAACTTTTTATGTCAATCACTTCACCTGAAAATTGTATTACTTTAACCGCACCATCTCTCATTTTACACATGCTCTAATAATTCATGTGACCCAATCTACGGTGCCATAACAACGCACTATTTTCATTGTTATATGAAACCAAACATATTTCTGAATCTGCATAAAATTTATACACACCATTTTCTGGTAAACAAATAGCTATCACTTCTTTATTTTTATTAAAAATTGTGCAACCATTCATTTTATTAAACACAACAGTATTGTCTTTTTCAACAATTTTGCTTACGGATAACAAATTTGCAACTAAGTCCGGCACTTGTAGAATATTTTCTACACTTATTTCAGTAGTATTTAATTTAATCGTCATGCTCCCTGCATTGTTTACAGCCATTTTCTCGTTGTTTGCACTAACAATAATATTTGTTTTTGTTGGTTTTATTCCATTGAGCAAGCACAAATTCGGGGTCATATGATTTGAAGCACTCGAATCTATGTACCAACTATTAATATCTGACTCACACAGAAATGCTGAAAATGCATTTTTTGCACTACCTTGTGTCGTTTCTGGTTTATTGTTCCTTTTATTTTGAACACGACACACATTGCTGAGATGATCTGGAGATCCACAATTATAACACTTTTTTTTCTTTTGTAATCTAAACGATTTTTTACCAAATTTTTTCTTTCCAAAAAACGCTTCACCAGATGAATTTTCACTAACTGAGTCTAAAAGTTTCGCCACAATACGATCCGATGTAACTTCAGTTTCAGCTACTTCGATGCCCATTATGAAAGGTTTGTCGTTGTCAGTTAGACCAGCCAATAAAATAGCACCAGTCCATTCGTTAGACATCGGGAAACCAATCCCATTTAGTTTATTTGTAAGACTTAAAATTTTATCTACATACTCCTGCATGTTCTCGCAGCTCTCCAACCTGGTTGATATAAGATTACGAAGTAAGCCAATTTTTCTTGTAAGACCTTTGTCTTCATACATTTTCTTTAATGTATTCCATATCTCTTCTGCAGATTTACAATTGATGATATGAACGTATATGGAAGGGTCCACACTGAGAGACAACAGTGCTTTGCAACTTTGCAATTTGTCTTCCTTCTCATCTTTTGATGCTGGTGAAATACATTTTTCCAGCTCTTTATATGCTAGGATGTTGGTTATAGCAAATGACCATGTGTGATAATTTTCATTCCCCTTTAATTTTGAAATATCAAAGTCCTTTGACATATTGAAGTCTTTTAAACGAAAAGTTGACTTCACGAATTATCACAAATATTCACTTCACAAACAAATTAGTTTTCACACAGAAAACAGTCACTTCCACACAGGAATTAAATTTTATATTTTAATTTATTTAAATTTCCACACAGGAATTAAAGTTTAATTGCACTACACGGTATTCACTTAAACCGACCCGCAACTTCCACACAGGAATTAAAACTTTTTTTTAAACACACAGCAATTACAAAATTCAATTATATGCCACAAAATAATCCAAACCGAAATCAACCACGCTCTGCTACCATGTTGAGATTATGGATGTATTGGGATAGATTATACGTAGATATAATTAAAACCTGTGTTGGTTGAGTTTCAAGAGAGAACTAACTTTATTAATTATAATATAATTTATCGATTAACAAACAATGCTTGGTAAGCAAATTAATCTACAGTTAAACAAATTATTCTATAGTTGCTCTACATAATAATTTGTATGTGTATATTTTAACATATATCAACAATTACCATTCAAAACTCAATTATTTCATCATATTAAGAAATTACTCAAATCAATGTAAAAACTCAATTTCAGCTATTTCACAACAATATTTGAAAATATTTATTCTATTTTTCACAAACTTACAAAAAGTCTAACTTAAGACAAAAATCCATGATTTCATCATCGCATGAAATAAATTTAAACAAACCAACTTAGCAGCAATGTCTTGGTATCAAAAAATTTCCATTCAAAACCCAGTCTCAGCGATTCCCACGAATTCAAAGTAAATATTCTAAGCAACAATGTTTAAAACATATACATTTCCATACAATATCGAATCCAATCAAATTCACCAATGAGCAATTTCACAAAGCAAAATTCCTAAAACTCGTTAAACGATATTCCCATCAAAGTTACAATAAACACAAAAATTCATGTAACTTTGTATCAAAAATACTTCGTCAATCAAAATTATCCACAAGCCAAATAAACCAAATACAATGTAAAACGGAAGTTACGAAATTTGATAATCGAAAGAAAGTAAAATTTAATAGAAATGTTTACAAATAGCAAATATAACATTTTTTTCCATAAAAACAGAAATAATTAAATTATAACTTTTGATTGGTTAATAAAACTTACAAAATTTATTATAAAACTTAACCAACAATCAAACAGCAGTCAGTTGAAAATATATCGCGAACGAGATCACTAGAGTCTCACCTTTTGGGGGTCCAACCTCTTGGACCCCGAAGTCAGTCAGTCTATTTTAAAACAACCCGGTCGACGCGATAAGTTCTGGTGTATCGAAAATTACAACCCAGTAAATGTTTAGTGTGTTTATTTCAAAATTTTGTGTTTGTTTCATAAATTCAAAGAAAATTTAGTGTTTATTACAAATTAAAAGAAAAAATGACAAATTAAAAGAATCATCTTTATTCTCTTCCATTTAATTATATCAGCTTTATTTGTATGTTTTTTCGATAATAATAGTATGTATTATTGTATTGTTTTCTAACCTATAGCCTAATGAACTTAACCTATTGCCTAATGAAAATTTTATTCAATTGGTATGATTCCAATTGGTCAAATTGTTTTAATTTCATTAAAATTATTTTCAAATTATAATCACAATTGCTTTGATAAGTTTTGTTCAAAAATCAAATTTTAATAAATTCTCTTATTTCGTTTAGTTGAACTTGGTTGATTGTATGAGAAGGGCGTTTTTTATCATCAGGGTTTTTTTATTAAGAAATTTGATTTATCAATTAAAACAATAAAGATTTATTGTTTTAATTGAAGAAAATGTTTTTATTTTTCATAATACACAATTCTTTTTTATAATAAAATCTTTGTCAGAGAATAAAGTATTGTAATCGATTCGTGAATAATGAATTTTATTCTCTCGCAAATTAAAATTCTCGCTCGTGCCTCGCTCAAATTTTAAACTTTTGCTTGAGAATAAACTACTTCATTATTCACTCATTGATTAAACTACTATTATTCAAAGAAAATTTAGTGTTTATTACAAATTAAAAGAAAATTCTTTATTCAAAGAAAATTTAGTGTTTATTACAAATTAAAAGAAAAATCTTTATTCAAAGAAAATTTACAAATTAAAAGAAAAAATCTTTATTCAAAGAAAATTTAGTGTTTATTACAAATTAAAAGAAAAATCTTTATTCAAAGACAATTTAGTGTTTATTACAAGTTTAAAAGAAAAATCTTAATCACGAGTAATAAAATTCGGGTCTTAATTTAGAAATTTAAAAGAAAAAATCTTTTATTTTCCACGACACATCAATCGAGAAAGTCAACGATAAACAACTAACCAGGTAAGAGTTTTACACTCCTAATTCAAGTGTAAGTGACAAGTAGGAACCTTGAGAAAGTAGATAGGACATCCAAACCTACCACAATTGACGTAGTCGGTCATCTGACCTATTACAATTAACACAGCCGGTCAGTTAACCTATTACACAACGACAGAGGACCAATTTACAGTTCTTTCTTTACATTGGGCTATTATTTTGAAAACGTACATCGAAAAAAAAGCAACTATTTTTTAAAAATCTGAAATTTTGATATATTGTTGGTATTGACGAAAGGAAAAAAGTAATTTCTGCTTTTATTTTTTGTGTACTCTGAATCGGAGTTATGCGCGGTTGAATCTTTTTCACGTAGTTTTGGTAATGGTGTCAATGTTTTGTTAATAGATCCCATAAATTTCATGTGATTTACGTATATTTTTGCACATAGGGAGAAAAATTATTGAATAATCGAAATATGTAAGTTGGAAATTAATAATTTTTCTCTTTTCCGCTAGGCGGCGCGTTAAACCTTGCTTTACTTCAAAGCTCATATCTCAAAAAGTAGCTTTTTTTTTTGTTTTTCACAAATTTTAAAGTAAACATATGCAGCTATGAAATTGAGAAATAAAAAGTCCGCAATTCAATATGGATTTTTTCTTACGATTTTTTAAAGTTTGGTATATGAAAAATTCACATGTGTTTTTTTATTAAGTTAATAATCCTGTACTAATTATACGTGTGTATATATATGTATGTATGTGTGCATGTGTATGCATGTATGTATGTATGTATATGTTTATGTATGTTTGCGTATATGTGTGTATGTGTGTATATATGTATGTATGTATGTGTACATGTATGTGTATATGTATGTATATATGTATATATATGCGAGTACATGTGTATATATGTGTGTATGTACGTGTATATATGTGTGTATGTGTATGTATGTGCATGTGTATATATGTGTATATAGATATATGACAATGGTGAATGGTCGTCTTATCAACACTTGTTATAAGTGACAGTGTGAATTTTAAACTAAATTAATCTCTTAAATGATAAATATATAAGTATAACTAAATGTAGTGAAAACATTAATTGTAATAATCAGTTTTATATCTAATATAATAGTTTTAAAGTGTTGGTTTTAATAACTAAACTCTAAGGTAAGATTGCTTTCAAAAATGGAAAGATGTGGGCGACCAAGATGTAATCTTCCCTAAATGTAAAATTTATTAACTCTGATTTTTACTAGAAAACTAAATAAAGGTTTTATTGTTCTATTCGATTTTGTGTAAAATTTAAACCTACTTAGAGCTTTAACTAGCGAAATTTAGTTATTATTTCAAATTCAGTTTAAAATTTCATTTGTTGACATAATTTTATGTGATAGATTTATCTCTTTCTATTTATCCAAACATTATCCATAAAATCCAATAAGATTTTTGAACGATATCAACGAGCAGGGTTAATTGTTTTTGTTAAATTAATTCTTGTGTTTCAAGAAAAATTCAAAACATTCTTGCGTTGATTATATTATATAAAATAATGCAAAAATCCCATATAATGTAAAAACATTTCCATAATATGGAGTCTAATGACAGTGGAAAAATTCATCTTAAGTAAAATAAATAAGTGATAAAGAAGTTTCAACTTTGAAAGTGTCATCGCCTCAACGGCGTAATCGATAGCGTGTCTGCCTAAGGATTCGAGCCGGGCACTGACGAGGGTAGATTCGAATCCGATCCGAAACACGAAAAATCTGAATTGGAGTTTTTTTCTGAAAAACTTCAAACCATACCTTTGAATTGAAAAAATTCCAATTACTTCTTTACTTACTTGAGTTTAATTGATCTCAAAAATCTAAAATAAAATATAAAATAATGTTTTATAAAATTTAAATCCAATCCCAATACTTTTTTATATGAAATTCACTCAATTTTCAAAGGGGTTTTTTGTTTTTTATATATATGTACATAATATAAATGTTTTAACCATAAATAACCATAAATAATTTTAACCATAAATATAATAACATGAATTCAGACTGGAGAGTGCAGAGGACTACAATTTAGTCATCATCCTATTATACTAATAAATTACATGAATAACAGGTTTCCGACTGGAGATTGCAGGCGAGAAATTTTAGATACGGGATTGCTGATTGGCGATTGCAGATTATATGTATAAGTGATTGTCCTTGTGATTGTCTCCTAACAGTAGTAGCTAGATACGATTTTCCAGGTGTCTGTAACCGGGTCGTTCACTCCTAACTTACAATTACCTACCTATCCTTACCTATTGTTATATGTAAAACGACTGTAGGAAGTGGCCCGGCCGTAATCCGGGAGTCTCGCCTAGTGCTTGGTCCTACAGTCCAATCAATCAATCAATCAATCAATCAAGTTAATAATCCTGTACTAAATGTGAATCTAATAAATTAAACATTTCATATTTTAACACCTGCAATAAATTTGAACTATTTTCTGTGCGGTTAAATGGTTAAAACTTATTAAAAATTAATTTAAGTTAAGTGGTAAAATAAAGGAATTTAAATTATTAAAAGGGTCTGTAAAATGTCTATTGAGCCCCTTCTTACAAATTAAAATCTCATTAGAGACTCATAATTTTAACATTTAAAATTTCTAATGACGCCCACAAACGGTTTTGGGAAAATTATGCTTGCATCCAATCAAAATATATTAAATTGTATCTACCTAATTTTACCTGATTCTACTTATGTTAAAACTATTTAAAAGGTATATATATATATATTGATGTGATTGCCTTATAGCAAGTATATTCAAAAATATTTAGAACACCTAACGTTTAGAAAAGATAATAACAGAAATGCCTTTCAAATTGTGCTGTAACTTGTACGGTCTCAAAAATCATCAGCGGACATCAAAAAATGTGAAACTGGTCACACCAGCTGTTATTCAAAAAGCTGCGACCCTAAATTTTACTTTGCGTGATAACCAGTTTATATGTGAAACATGTCGCACTTATATCTATAAAAATAAGGTAAATTTAATTATTTTATTAAAATGAATAAAGATTCATATGCAACCAATATTTTCTACAGCAGCTTTCATGTTCGGAAACTATCGATAGTGAAATTATTTCTATAAATCAGGATGTTGAAAATGTTCCAACGACCGGAAATATTCAAATGCCTCCAGCATCTTTAGATCCATCACCAGTTTCGGTTGATACTATATCTCCACCAGTTCCTGAACTACTTAATGACACTTTAGAAGATATTAACAATGTTCTTGGAATGTTAGCCAAATCTCCTATCAAACAAAAACATATTACAACAGGAAGTTATAAAAAAATTGCAAGTGTCACATCGGCAATAAGTCAAAGAATATTTCAAGTAGATTCAGTTAAAGTATTATCACCAAACGAGGAATGTGAATATACATCATGGCTTATGAACCTTGAAAAGGAATTTAAAGATGCCAGCTCTAAATCAAAACAAATGTTTTTGTTGACAACTCTACCACGTAAATTTTGGTCAAATCAACGTATCCAGGATACTCAATGATAACGCAGAATGAGATACAAGCTGCACAATAAAGTTCAAGCCACAATCCACCCAATCGTAATTTACTACAAATCATGTAATGATAAACTAGAGGTCTCATCTTTTGTCATTATATCTGATCATTTAATGCATAACACAGTTGCAGTTCATAAATACCAGGAAAGGTGTATTGAATTCATTGAAAAACAGCAAGAAATATATCCAAGTATCAAAAAAATTTTATATTTTACTGATGGTTCAGCAGCTCAATATAAAAATAAGAAGAATTTCATAAATCTCTGCAAACATATTGATGATTTTAAAATACCTGCAGAATGGCGTTTCTTTGCAACTGCCCACGGAAGGGGTCCATCCGAAGGGATTGAAGGAACACTTAAAAGAGAAGCCCGGAGAGCTTCGCTTAAAGGAGAAAAAATATCAACAGCAAGGGAATTATTTGAATGGGCGGAAATTTGGTCGAAAAAAAGCAACCACGTTATGAAGTTTTCATATGTGTCTTCAGGAGATATTGAATTACAGGAGCAATTTCTTTCGATGCGGTTTTCGGACATTAAAACCGTAAGTGGAACTCAAGGATTCCACTGTTTTTTACCGGATAACACTACACCCGATAAAATAATTGCCAAAATGTTTTCTTTTTCTGATGATCATAAATATTTCAATTTAAAGGCAAAAAAAATTATATAAATTAATTTTTTAATGTATGTATTTATTTATAATCTTCTTCTTCTTATATATTAATACGCTGGATTAAAACTTTGTGGAGCATAAGGCTTTTTTATTCGCAGATGGATTCAATTCAAATTTTCACAGCTAACTGATATTAGTGTAACCTATATTGGGATCCGGATTCAAACAAATCGGATCATAAATAAAAAAGTTATTATATACGGAAAACTTTTTCTATACATATGCATTATAAGTTTACATACATATAAAAATATATTTGCTATCGAACAACGAACAACAAAAACGAAACTTAAAACTTTATTTTGTTATTCTTTTTTATATTTAATTTTTTCTCAGCTGTTAGTATATTTATTTCTTTGAATGTGAATAAACGTACATATTGTTTTTCTATGTTTTAAATTTCATTTCGAATTTTTTCTTATGCGTAAGATAGGTTTTGAGTTAGATCGTGTGAATCCTTTTGTTCGTTCTTTTAAATCAATGCATGAATTTTGTGAAAGACCTGAGAATGTTACTGCTGATGTGTCAATGGTTATAAAAGTTAACAGAGAATGTGATATTCGTCGTTTTAATGATGCTGTTCAAACTGATGTGGTTGCTATTTTTAAAAATGATGAATTTTGTTAAATTTGTCAAATGAAGATAGAATTGATGGAAATGAAATGATTAATAAATTTGTATGTACTGAAATCCCTGATCCCATTCTTTTTCCTAAATTACATGAATATGTGAAACGTCATATGATGCATGAACCATGTGGTGCTCTAAATCCCAATTCTGTTTGTATGAGAGTGGTAAATGTAGTAATAATTTTCCAAAACCTTTTTCTGAAAATATTAAAGAATATGTGAATGGTTATCCTTTGTACCGTCGACGTGATAATGGTATGAGTGTTGATGTACGTTGTGCATCTCTTGATAATAGATATGTTGTTCCGTATAATATTTATCTTCTTGCAAAATTCAATTGTCATATTAACGTGGAAATATGTACGACTGTTAAAAGTGTGAAATATGTTTACAAGTATGTATATAAAGAGTATGATTCTGCCAATGTTGAATTGAGAGTGAATGGAGAGAATGCAGTGAATAATGATGATGCGATTGTGGGAAATGAAATTCAAGATTTTTTGAATGGACGGTATGTTGGTTCGACTGAAGCTGCTTGGCGCATATTTGAATTTCCAATGCATTTTCAATCTCATACAATTATTCGACTTGATTGTCATTTGCCTAATAGACAAAATGTTTATATCAGGAATGGTAATGTGGCTGGCACAGTCGCAAATGTATCAAGAACAAAATTGTTAGCATTTTTCCATTTGAATTCCATTGATAATTTAGCTAATGAGTTTTTGTATACAGAATTAATTATGTTTGGTATGACCAAAGTAAATCGTGGAAAAGAAGACAACGTGGGGCTGATAAAGTTGTTGCTCGATTATATATGGTTACTCCAAAAGATATAGAATTGTTTCATATGCGTTTACTTCTGTTGCATGTTCGTGGTCCAAAATCTTTTTTTGATCTACGTATGTATGAAGGTGTACCCTACCCTACTTTTGTTGCAGCATGTGAAGCTCGAGGTATTGCAACAAATGATAATGAATAGCGTGAATGTTTACTTGAAGCTTCAGAAATTCAATCACCAAAACAGTTTCGTCAATTATTTGCATTTATCTGTGGTTTGAATGTTCCTCCGAATGCTTTAGCTTTTTTTCTTGACAGCTCATGCAGGTTGTGGCAAAACTTTTGTTCAAACGGCAATCATTCATAAATTTAATTCACTAAATCTTTCGTGTATTGTAACTGCCTTCAGTGGTATTGCATCAACTCTTTTGATTGGGGGGCGAACTTTGCATAATGTTTTCAAATTACCAATTCCATTATTAGAGAATTCAATGCCAAATATAACTCCAAACAGTGTACATGGCACATATATTAATAATGCATCAATCATTATTATAGATGAAATTTCAATGTGTTCTATTCATGCTTTAAAATTAACTAGGAAGGCCCGGCGTGCTTCGCTACGCTTATAAATAAAGTTTTTGCGTAGACATTTTGTTGACGTAGAAGCAATGATTTCAAAAAGTGGTAACGAGAAATGCTAGCATATAATTTTTAATTTTTCTTTTTAAATATATGAATGAAAAATAATCAGAACTCTAGCTGATCAGTTCGGATATATGAAAAATTAGCGATCAAATAAGTTAGAGATAAAATAAGCTTACTTGAAAACTTATTTGATCGCTAATTTTTCATATATCCGAACTGATCAGCTAGAGTTCTGATTATTTTTCATTCATATATTTAAAAAGAAAAATTAAAAATTATATGCTAGCATTTCTCATTACCACTTTTTGAAATCATTGCTTCTACGTCAACAAAATGTCTACGCAAAAACTTTATTTATAAGCGTAGCGAAGCACGCCGGGCCTTCCTAGTATTGATTAAATGTTAATAGAACAAATATTTTTTTAATGTTTTTTCCCAATGTTAGTGTTGGTGATGTTGAAATTTTAACAAAATCTTCGATCATTGGGATCTCCAATTCTTATTCTGAATAAAAACCTGTTTCTCAATCAGAAATACACAGAAAATGGTTCAAATTTATTGCAGGTGTTAAAATATGAAATGTTTAATTTATTAGATCCACATTTAGTACAGGATTATTAACTTAATAAAAAAACACATGTGAATTTTTCATATACCAAACTTTAAAAAATCGTAAGAAAAAATCCATATTGAATTGCTGAATTTTTATTTCTCAATTTCATAGTTGCATATGTTTACTTTAAAATTTGTGAAAAACAAAAAAACAAAAGCTACTTTTTGAGATATGAGCTTTGAAGTAAAGCAAGGTTTAACGCGCCGCCTAGCGGAAAAGAGAAAAATTATTAATTTCCAACTTACATATTTCGATTATTCAATAATTTTTCTCCCTATGTGCAAATATACGTAAATCACATGAAATTTATGGGATCTATTAACAAAACATTGACACCATTACCAAAACTACGTGAAAAAGATTCAACCGCGCATAACTCCGATTCAGAGTACACAAAAAATAAAAGCAGAAATTATTTTTTTCCTTTCGTCAATACCAACAATATTTCAAAATTTCAGATTTTTTAAAAATCAAAAATTTAAAAATCAACAAAAAAATGTACGTTTTCAAAATAATAGCCCATTATAAAACTTTTATTGTATTTCATTTTAATTCTTTTTTATTAACATTTGAGAAATCCGTATTTGAATTTAGTTTTTCATTTTTATTTTTTTATATTATTTTTTAACGCAAGCAACCACAACCACTTGTAATCACCATCACAGGAAAAAATATTTTTTGTTTGTTAACTAGTAAACCTAAACACTCTGTTATATATAAAAATTTATCTGTTAAGTACATTTTGGTCATTTTGGGTTTATAGAAACTTCTTCCCTGAAGAAGATCTCCTAGAGATCGCAAATGTATTTGGAAAAATAAAATAAAATATTAAAGTGATAAAGTCTTAGTTTCATTAAAAATTCAAAATGATTAAATTTAAATTACACTTTAACTAGCTAAAAAGTAAAAAATTATAATTTAATTTAATTTATTAATTTGGTTGATTTTGTATATAATTGATGATTTTTTAAATATATGGCCTTTAAATCTATCTTAAATCGAAGGAGAATTATAATACGAATTAACCCGCAAAATAAAAATCAACAAAAAAATTACAAACCTATAAAAACTGATCCAATTATGGCCATGATTTAAGCTAAATGAATTACACTTTCATTGCATAGACGAAATAAGAGGAAAGTCAAGATATTGAAACATTTACATTTGGTGAAACTCGTTACCTACGCATCCTTTCTAAAAGTTCTGATTTTTTATTTTTTAAGTATAATAGGTAAAGCTAGGTAATGGCTTCTCAGAATGTATTGTACAAATTATTCAAATAATCACTTCACTATTATCATAAACTAAACGACAAAGTAATTTGTACAAATGACATGTGTTAATGAAGAATTTTTTTAAAAAAGCATATCATAGGCTAAGTGTTTTTCGCCGAGCTAAATATTTTACTGAATTTCAAAATTTCAACCAAACCAGCTTAAATGATAGCAAATGTTGGTAATTAAAGCAGTTTCTAATACTAAACCACTTTCAAATTATATATCAAATTTAGGCCAAAACAAAAATGGCGCATGTTTTTTTACACAAAAAGAAAGATAGATTAGGATTTGCCCAATGTTTCAAAGAACTTGTGGAAAATTGTCCAGGTCCAGAAAGTTATTTAATGCTAGGCGATGCGTATATGTCCATACAAGGTAATTGAGCATAGGAAGAAGTTTGAAGCAACTTAAAATAATAATTCGAATTTTAATCAATAATTTCAGAACCAGATCAGGCTGTTAATGCTTATAACCAAGCCTTAAAACTAAATACACGTGATCCATTACTCGCCAGTAAGCTTGGTAGAGCGTATGTTAAAACTCACCAGTATAAAAAAGCTATCAGCTACTATAAAGAAGTGACAAGTAGTTATGAAAATTTTGCGTTGAAATTAGATCTTGCAGAATTATATCTTAAATTGAAACAATATACGAATGCGGAACAAACTTTGGTAGATGAAATTGAAATTTCTAAAAAGTAAGTAAATTTTATTAATAAAATAATTAATTTTTTTTTTTCTTTAAAAGTTGTTGCTTTTTAAAAATAATATAGCTAGCCACAAAGCATAAATATGCTATACCGTGGCATACAAAACTACAAATTTTAATAAATAATATCTTAATCTTTATAATATAAATAAATAAAACTAAAAATAATTATTATACAAAAGTTATTGGTAAAGAAATACTTACTTATTAATATACGTTTCTTTTTTTTTATAATTTAATTAATCTAAGATGTTAAACAAGTTTTGTTTTAAACTTATTATTAATATTTTGTTCATTTTTTATATCCGCCGGCAATTGATTGAATTTAGGTAATCCTCTGTACAAAATGTTGTTCTTCGCGACACCAGTTGCGAAAAGTTTGGAACAAAATGAGAACGTCTCCTCGTGTAGTAGTCATGAATCTCATATGACCGAGTTAACGTCAAATTATTTTTTAGGGGTTGAGTCACTATTTTATATAACAGTACTATAAGTTTTTTCCAAAAAGGTATGTAGCAGGAGAAAATTGACAAACAGTAAACGGCTTTGATAGTACATAGGTACGTTTAGGATATACTTTCTCTCCCCCGTTTTTCCAGCACAAACAACTGTTGAATAAGAAAATTTGCCGCTTCGCTCCAGACTGGACTCATATAAACAAAATGCGACAATATGTAAGAGTTGTAGATTAAAAAAAAGAGAGTTTTGGGAGGTATTTTACGCAGTTTCTTTAATTCAAAAATATATGGTACTATTTAACTTTTTATGAGAATGACATGCTGGTCCTATTTGAAGTTTGAGCTTATCATTAATCCAAAGTAATTGAAATATTGGACTCGTTCAATTCCATCATTGCAATATGTTAAATGATGGTTCCAATTGTCACTTTCATCATATTTTTTGCTCTGAAAGATCATTAATTTAGTGTTAGAGACGTTAAGACTAAATTGATTTTGAACAAACAATAGGTCTTAATCGTGTTGCATATCTTGAAAAAGTTGCAGCAGTTATTCACATGAATAATTAAGGGCCGCGTTATCAGCATAAAGAAGAAGTTTACCTTTCAATAGATGTTCACCCATATTATAAAGAGTAATTATAAAGAGTAATAGACCTAAAACAGATCCTTGAGGTACCCCTTTTTGGATTTTTCTAGACATCTTTTACAAGTTCCAATAGTGACATACTGTTCCCGATTACTTAGGTAGTTTTCGAAGAATTTAATTGTTCGTTTCAAAAAGCCTATTTTATTTCCAGAAATAAACAAGACACCTGCTGCCTTATATCGATCTCCTTACTAATAAAATCAGTCAACGCGAGGCATGCTGATATTGTGCTAGAATTTTTACAGAACCCATATTAATTTTCTGAGGGTCTGTTTTTTAATTCAACCGGTGGGGAGTAGTGTAAATTTAGCCTGTGAACTGCGTTTTTAAATAAAATCTGTGTAAACTTACGCTGATGTTCTTCGTTTTTTAATTCGACTGGGGTAACACACGCGGTGTCGTCGAATTTACTCTGAATGGTATGCTAGAGTAAATCGTGTAAATTATAACACAAACAAAAAATTGGCTCCATATGAATTATTTGTTTTATTTATTATGTTTAATTTATTTGTTATATTATTTGAAATTAATTTAAATTTTAAAATATTAGTTACAAAAATAAATCAAACTGAAGCTTTTAAAATATTAGGGTTTTTATCGGTAATTATTAGTTGAAAATGTTCATTTTCAACATCATTTGTTGTGAATGAAAAGTTTTCAATATTATTAAAGATAAATTCCTAGCTATGGTTATTGAAATTGCTTTTTAACAATTATTTTAACTTTGTTCGAAAATATTGTGACAGTTCATATCAGGTGGTTTGTATTTCGAAAACCTAAAATAATTGTTTTTTATTGCAAATAAAGATGGTTTTGTGTTGAGTTATACTCAACGTCAATTTTGTTAAGCACTGCAAAGCCGTAAGAGTAGATATCGTCCTTATACGTAAAGCTTTCATTAGCTTGCAATAACAAATTAGTGTTAAAGTCACCAACAATTATACTATGTATTAGGAAACCGCAGAAAAATAGAACAAAGTTTAAATAGGAATCGTTCTGAGTTAGAAACAGGTGCTTTATACCCCGCGATTAGATTCAATTTCTCATTGCCTAAATTAACCACTAGCAAATTATTGTTTTCAAACTCTTTGTTGTGCAGTTCCGTTGCAATAATATTTGATTTTTAATAAATAGCACAACCACCGTAGTCAATTAGTCTATTGAAAAAGAACGCATTGTATCCCTCAATATTATAAAAAATATGTTCTCATTTTTTTTTAACCAAATTTTAGTCAATACAACCGCCTGAATAACAAAGGATTTGCGCTATTTTTTAACGTTTCACATCAATTAATCTATTACGTAGACTTCTAATATTTAAATAAAAAATATTAAATAAACTTGACCTATTTTTAAGGTTATGGATCTTTAAATAGGTAGAATAATTAACATTTACTAAATCTAACACACTCATTACATTACACACTAACTTTACTAACATTTAACACACTCATTACATTACAGGTTGTATTACTGATTAACAAGTTCATTGGCATATATATTAGTAGAATTTTTTATTTTATTTAAATCTTTCAATGAAGTTATCGTAATTGTATGATCGTATAGATGTTACTGTAGGTACTTGAAACATTAGCCGTGTTCGATTTGACTGAAGCAACTGATACAACGGAAAAATTGAATGCAATTGTTATTGTTTTTTCAGTTGTTTAAGTCAAATCGAACGCACCTATTGTAATACATAGATTAACTGAACGAGTGCGTATCATAACATCATAACAAAAATCAAATCGGCGAATCACCAGAAATCACAAAACCGAAAGTTCATACCACCGAATTTCATATCATCGAAAGTTCATTACGTCGAACAGTCATAGCATCGAAAGATCATATCACCGAAAGTTCATTACGTCGAAAAGTCATTGCATCGAAAGATCACATCAGCGAAAATCATACAATCGAAAATTTGATTCACAAAATCGAAAAATCATATCATAGTCCAGTCATTTTAGCATAAAAAATGGGTCAACCTCGGAATGAGAGATAATAAGCTGAATTTTCGTATATACCTTCATTTTGGCATTCTAAAAGTTGCCTCAAAAGTCTCATAAAATCTCGTGTCTGCGTCCTAAGTTATTCAAGGTCAAAGGTAACAAAAAACAGTTTTTAGCTATTATCTCGGTTTCTATTGCTCCAACTATGTTAACATCTATAACAGAAATTGTAGAACATAAAATTTGTGACCAATTTTATTAGAAACATTTTTTCATGCGCTCAGCCGTTTTTGCGATAGAAGGCGGTGAGGTGAGCTCAGTCATACGTACTGTAATGCAAGGTCAACCGTGAATATCTGTGAATATTACCTTGAAATTTTAATAATTGTCGATTATTCTCGTTTCCGAACTCGGAAACGACGGACGTAAAATTTTGAAAATTAAGGCTAAATTTGTGTTTTATCTGTGAAAAACCGTTTGCAGAAGTTGATTTTGATAATGTGATGCGTGGCTTGAAAACTTAAAAACTGCAAGTATCGATTGAAATGATGGTGACATAGACTTCTTAAAAATGTTAACTTCTGTGTACAAAAAAAGTGTACATTTGTGGGGGGTCGTAATGGTACCTCTGATGGTTTGAGCTACCGACTACGCCAGTTGTGGGAGGTTCAGAACTACCAGTTTCGTGTGATGGTGGTTCTAAAACTACCTGTTGATCTAATTATCGTGGACTGAGACTAGCTGCGTCAATCGTTGAGTTCTGGACGTTGTATGCCCTTTTCCTAGTCACTTATTTCGAAAAATTAGATACTCTTACCTGGTGTCCAACGTTGGTTTCTGCAGGCTTCTTGGTTGGTGTGTGATGGTTCTTATTAAAGAAAAACACTTTATTCACCGTTTAAGTTTTAAACATTTATTCAACACTAATTTTTTGGTAATATTTTCTTGAAAATGAATTCTTCTGAATTCTGAACTTTACTATTTATTTAACGCAAATTTTTAGGTAATATTTTCTCAAAAAACGAATTCTTCTGAATTCTGAACTTTACTATTTATTTAACACAAATTTTAAGTAATATTTTCTTAAAAATGAATTCTTCTGAATTCTGAACTTTACTATTTATTTAACGCAAATTTTTAGGTAATATTTTCTCAAAAAACGAATTCTTCTGAATTCTGAACTTTACTATTTATTTAATGCAAATTTTTAGGTAATATTTTCTCAAAAAACGAATTCTTCTGAATTCTGAACTTTACTATTTATTTAACACAAATTTTAAGTAATATTTCCTTAAAAATGAATTCTTCTGAATTCTGAACTTTATTATTTATTTAACACAAACTTTTTGTAACAAATTCACTAATTCGGTAGCTTTTATTTAAACACTTCTTTTTTATTTTATTTCAAACGATTTCGCGATATTACTTCGACGGACACTAATTCGACGTTTTAAAACTCGGACTTCAGACTAATTAATTTGGGGCCCATCGACGCTGGACCCCGCGGCTCGCGGTGCAGTTGAAGACTGCCTTCCACTAAGTTTTAATTACTACTACTGATTGACTTTTTTCATTCAACTTTCTATTTTATTTATAGAAAATTTTGAATGAAAAATTAACCAATCACGAAATAGTAAGTTTTTCTATTTCATTAATGATATTTTTATGAATAGAATAAGTAGAAGGAAAATGCAAGTCCGCACTTTCGATAGAGAATTTAATTAAAATTTTATGTTTTTTGTCCATGTTATTGGATTCGTAGCTTCCGTTAGTCGAATTTTAGTTTAATTGTTGTTGTTATATTAAATTGGTTTTTGGTTTATACTATAAGAATTATTGTGAATAAGATCTTTCAGAACGGAAAGTTTTTGGATGGTTTTTCCATATATTATATGTTTAGATTATTTTAATTGGAATTTGGTTTTATAGAAAAAATAGCTGAGAATGGATTTTTGATGTGAACGGAAAAATTATTAGATATTCGAATATTAATTAGAACATGTTTTAACATGTTGGATTGGTGAAAATGCTTAGCTTAGGCTTTTTGAATTATATTGTATATTCAAGAATTTGTTTGTTAATTTCATAAGATTATGAAATTAGTTTTTAGGGAAAATATTTATAGATGAAAATGTTTGATTAAGCAATATGTTGTATGGTATGGAAATGGTTGTCACATCTTATGATGAAATATGGTTTTGGGTTAGAAATGGGTTTTGTGTGATTTGTTAGATTGTAATCTCATAAATTTGGTTATAATACCTTTATTTGTTTTAATTATATTAAACTACCTTGTGTAGTTTTGGAGGCTCATTAGCGAGGTTCATGTATATTCCTGTTAGGAATACTACACATCAGTAAAATTCCATAGCGGCATCGAAAGACGCTTAGAAGGAAATCAACCTTTATATCACCCAGTGTACCTCGTAAAAAGAGGAATGAGTTGTTTGATTAAAAAAAACTGTGTTTATTTTGTGGCCAAACAGCTGATGGGGCAGCAGAGCCAAGAAAAAAAGAAAACTACTTCACCGCCCTCTATCGCAAAAACGGCTGAGCGCATGAGAAAATGTTTCAAGTAAAATTTGTTGCAAATTTTATGTTTACATTTTCTATTATAGATGTTAACGTCATTGGAGCAATGGCAACCGAGATAGTCGTGAAAAACTGTTTTTGTTACCTTTGAATAACTTACCTTGAATAACTTACGACGCGGACACGAGATTTTATGAGACTTTTGAGGCAACCTTTAAAACGCCAAAATGAAGCATATACCAAAAATCAGCTTATTATCTCTCACTCCGAGGTTGATCGCTAAAATGACTTGGTTATCATCGAAATTCATAAATTCATTAAAATAATTTGACGACACTTTTTCCTCCAACTATAGGTGATTTTAATGTTGGTTTCAATAAAAATTCTCAAAACTGGCTCTCAAACTATTTTCTACAAAAAAAATTATAAAGAAAAATTCATGAACCAACATTTGTTGAAGCTACAACAATTGATAATATATTTTCCAATATAAATAATTTGTAAGCTGGCGTTATTGAAGCTTTCTTTAGCCACCATAAACAGCTTTGGGTAAAATGCAACCCAACGTGAAACTATGCTAAAAAAACTGTTGTTTTCTCAAATATTAAATACATGGAACCCTCAGCGAGCGACTTATATTCGCGCTTGCCTGACTTTTAGGTAGATTTCATATAAAAATCTACCTATTGCAATGGGCTTCATCTAGGAATTTCGGAAAAATTTCGTGCCAAACGACTATGAATGATAAGCGGAGACGGAAAAACAAAAAAAAAAAAATTTATATATATATATATATATATATATATATATATATATATATATATATATATATATATATATATATATATATATATATATATACATATATATATATATATATATATATATATATATATATATATATATATATATATATATATATATATATATATATATATATATATATATATATATATATATATATATATATATATATATATATAAATATATATATATTAGGGTGCTTTCTTTTGGGCGACAATTCTCTTTTTTTGGTGCCCCACCGAAATTTTGTAGGAAATACCCAAGAAAAATATGAGCCCTCAAAATTAATGTTTAGCACTTGGCCTTTGCGTTTGAATATTTTCCATACAAAATACATGTAAACTTTAGTGTTTTTTAAAAAAAAAATTACAGCTCAGCGGCATTTTATACTATTTCAAAATGGAAAAAAGCAACTAACTCAAAATTAAATTATCTAGAAAAATGCTTATGGAGATGTTATTGTAACTTACACCGATGACACAGTACAGATCACTAAAGTCAGTTTTATATGAATTTCTTGTTCTTTTGTTTTTATTTCATAAATGGCGAAAGTTACAGGAAAAATGTCAACAACAAAGTTGTAGTTAATTAAGTTTCGCATTTATTTAAGGCCAGATCAAAAAACCTTTTCTAAAAATGTGCGTTTTATTAATATCTTGGACAAGTTCGTAAATCAGCCCAATCCAACACATGGTTAAGAAACTAGAAGCTTTATACTAGAAAAATACTCTGTTTTTTAGATCCGTTATAACGGCCGTGTGGTTTCTAATATTTTTAAAAACTTCATAAATTTAGAATCTTTGAAACCTTTTTAATTAGTTTCTTTAAAAAAAAAGACCTCTGCAGTTGGAGGTTTCTGAGTGAGCGGCTCCAACAAAAAAGCTTGTAAAACACAAAATGCGTTTGAATCAACCGGCGCTCTCACGGTTGCATTTGTGGAGCCAGATCAAAACACCTTTCTTAAAAATGTGTGTTTTATTAATATCTTGGACGAGTTCGTAAATCAGAAAAATCTGACACATGGTTAAGGCACTATAGGCTTTGTACTAGAAACAAAAGTGGTTTTTTTAATCCGTTATAACGGCCGTTTGGATACTAATATTTTTAAAATCTTCATAAATTTAGAATCTGTGGAAACATTTTAATCCGTTTCTTATAAATATAAACCTCTGCAGTTAGAGGTTTTTGACTTGTTGGCTTCAACAAAAAAGTTTGCAACAATCCCCAACTACAATTTCCAAAAACCTTATAACAGTCAATGTCAACCTTAGCACAGTCAAAAAAATAAAAGATTTGAATAGAAGAAATTAATTTTTTTTCTTAGAAATAAACTATTTTGATATTTTGCAGTAATTGCACGACATATGATATAGAGTAGGTTTGTGTCATAAATTGTCACACACATGTTCTGTGGTAGATTTGATATTTGTTCGTTGCAAAATTGGATAGATATAATTTTGCTTATAGGTAGCAAATTTTCTTTATAAAAATTGGTTCGATATCTGTTTGAAATTAGTTTGTTTTGTTTAAACTAATCTGATACATCAGATTCTACTGGCACACATAACTGTCTGATCTCGAAATCTACCTATTTCTAGCGGATATACAGAAAAAGATCAATAAAACTAGACAATAAAAAAAAGTCCAAGCGGCACGGACTTTTTTTTATTGTCTAGTTTTATTGATCTTTTTCTGAATGAGTTTTGTTAGGATGAAATCTTGATTCGAAACACAACATGTCGAATGCAGCATGTTTTATTGTAAATAGGTGGTTAGAAGTAGCATGGATTATTGAATCAGTGCATTTTGGCTTGCGGTATATATTGAATCAAACGCCGCATTATTGTGGTTGATGGTTAAATCAAGAAAATTAATCGATTTATTGATTACTTTTTCAATAGTTGACTATGTTGACTATTGATTGATTGAAGAAACGAGTTGAGTTGTCCATCGGTCCCAGTCCATAAACACAATAGGTCATCTACGTATCTACACTAGAACTTCACGTGTTGAGAAAGTGGTTGTGAAGGAGATAGGATGTGGTTTTCAAACAAATTCATGAAAACTTCTGCCAGCAACGGGGTACAAATGAGATCCCATTGGAAGTCCATCAATAAACTTGTAAAATTTATTATCGAAAGTAAAATAGTTTTGTTTGACACAGGCTTTGTACTTTTGAGTCAGTTCAGTTCTAAGAGCTGCTGATTGTACTGAAGAGTTGATTATTGACGAAATTTTGTCATTAAGAATGTTAATGGGAATTGATGTAAACAAGCTCGCTACATCAAATGATACTAGTATAGCATTGGATGGAACTTGAACATTTTTGATCTTAGTGATTAGATCTATCGAGCTCTGTCGACCTCTAATGTATTTGCACAACCAGCGTCTTATTAGACCTGGCAAAGTAGTGTTTAGGATATCATCCAGTAGAGCAGCGTGCGACAATGTCGAATGCTTTTTTTTTTCTAGCCAAATGTTGTTTTTGGTTCAGTCTATCACTGATCTGGTTTTGTTTGGTTTCTGTGAAGAGCGGTGGTTGTCTTCTTTTAAAGAAAAAGATTTTGATAAGATGTCAAGTTAACAGTTAACTGGAAGTCTCCGCCTGTTTTTGCCAAAAACTTTTCATTTAAGTAAACGGTTTAATTAAAAAATTATTCCTTGCTTGTTTTTTAAACGACTGCCTAGATTGAAATGTTAACGTTTATATATTAATTTTACGAAGAACATAGTTTAGTTTATTAGTATGTGTTAATAATTAACATTTTTTATCAACTCTGGGATTGCTATATTTTGACACTGTAATTGAGGTGCAGCTTATGCCTGAGTCGCCATGCTACTTTACCAGTCGATAAGATGGCATGGTGACTTATCGATCCATATTGCGTGTTCGTAGCACTACGAATAATTGATCTAGTTAAAAGCCAACTTATATTGGTTAGCGTTTTAATCTCTGGGCACCTGTCGCTCCCAGTTGTATATAAGTTTCTAAATGTTTTTCCTACGAGGTCTTCGCTAGCCTTTTGGTGGCCTTTATTGCTAACTAGTGGGCATAACATGACAAAGGGTTTAAATAATGTTTTAAGTTTTTAGAAAATTTTGTTTTTATCTTTATTTCTTACTTTATTTACTTTTATTTCTTACATCCTATCATGAAATATGGGCATGTGTTATATTTTATTATATGATAAAATTTATTGTTTATTTACCCATTTCTTAAAAAAAAATATTTTGATTTACAGTAAAATTAGAGCAATTTTTCCTAATTGTGAAGTTACCGTAACTTCAACGTCCACAACAAATCGTGGTAAGAATTAAATCTTTAGTGTTGAGTTCTTCTGATGAATTTGGTTCCTCTGTGATCTTCAAAGGTGAATTGATATACTCAATACCACAAAATGTGTGTCTTCCGTGTGCATTTGTTAATTATGACGAGATGAGATAATTTTTGAGTAACAGTCAACACCCGTTTTTAAGAAAATAATCCTATTTTGGTATAGTTTGAGAACAGCAATCGATTGTTAATTGTGTTCTTCTAATGAGACTATTGTGTTCAAGAAACTAATCCTTTTATATTAGACTTTAGAAAATTTTAGAGCTGGTGTGAAATACGATCGGAAAATTTATAATCTGCCTGAAATTTATGTAATTCTTTCTTCCAGTGACAGTGAAGATTTGACATTATTAAACGCTAGGACAAAACAATTATTACTACTGGCAAGAGTGAGAGAACGGGCGGGAAACATTAATTCATCTTTATCGACTTTAAAAGAAGCAAGGGACAATCAACTTCGTATTCAACAACGCTTAAGTTTAGAACAATCTTGTTCTTTAGAAGAACAAAAAAATGTTTTGTCTAAGTATGTAAGAAAAACCGAATGATAATTTTTGTTTGTAATTTGTATTTTTTAAGAATTTGTGTTTTGATGGCAGAGCAATCAATAAGTTTGCGGGACAATGAACAAGCAATTCAGCACTACAAAGAAGCTCTTAAAAACACTCCTGATAATATAAATATTATGGCATCATTAGCACGTTTATATATGCAAACCAATAATATGGAACAGTGCCAACACTCTTGTAGTTTAATTTTGCAGTTAGATCCAAATAACGAGTCTGCTTCTGTTATGATGGCGGATTTGTCATTTAGAAAGGTTTATATAAATATATACATATTTTTCGAAATTCACTTTTAAGTACTATTTTACCATAGATGGATTTTGATAATGCTGCTTATCATTTCTCGCAATTGCTACTTGGTCAGCCCGCTTACTGGACTGCACTTGCTAGGCTTATAGAAGTAATGCGACGAGCAGCGAATTTGTCTGAAACAATAGCGTTTATACAAAGAGCTACCGATGCTACTATTCAGCCTGAACACGAAGCCGGTAAGTCAAAATTCTTATTCCTGTAACTA
>CAVNZG010000515.1:0-152617 GCA_963693315.1 Diogma glabrata | reverse complement strand
TATCTTATTCGGTTTGATGTAATACATCGGATTATAATTCAACCGCTAAGGAGCTGTATGATTTCATGGTTCATTTAGATTAAACGGATTTTCAGCAAACGTTGTATGTTAATAGAATTCTTCAATCCAGCTTTCATTTCCAAATGTTAGCACAGGTGTGAGTTTACACGACCGCGGAAGACGTTTTCATCGCAAAAGTTTTGTGTGTGTAGAAAACTCTATGCGGCAGGGACACGGATTTTGGTATATGCCTGCATTTCATTGCACGATGTTATAACAGATCCGAGGTATTTAAAGTTTTGAACACATTCTACGTCATATCCGCTTTCATAGTTTCGTTTTTCCGATGTTGATGCATAATCCACGTCGTTTAGCATTTCTTTCTTGTTGTGAGAAACTATCTTTGATATCGTTTGGTCTGTGTTCGCGTGGAGCAATATCATTAACTTAAGCGCCAAATTGAAGAATCCGGGCGTGAGTGCACCACATTGTCGAACACCTGAAGTAATCTTAAAAGGGTCAAAACACTTCGATGATTTGATCCCGATGTTGTGAGTTTACACAGAGAAACAAGTTTGTCTGGGATACCAATTACCAAGGCATATGATGGCGGACCAAAGGTCATCACGAATGATACTATCACATGCTTGCTTGAAATCAACGTAGAGTTGGTGAATTCTAATGGACTCCCAACATTTTTCCAGAATCATTCTTAAGTTAAAACATTGATCTGAGGTTGAACGGTTGGGAGGAAAACCACACTGATAGTAACCGATAATGCGAACGGGATGTGTCGAGTCGATGAGTCGAGCAAGTACAACTTTAGCAAGCATTTTATATGCAGTGTTCAGCAGTAAGATGCGACGGCAATTCACACACCTTAAACGGTCACCTTTCGTATGTAGCGTAGCAATGAGAGCTGGGTTCCATTTCACAGATAGTTCTTCTTGGACCCAGATAATTTCTTCTAATTTGTTTCTATTTTTTGTGAATTTAAATAAATTCTCTATAAATAAATTCAAATCAAATCACTATTAAGCAAACGACACCTACCCGACCTAGGTTGGAGATAGTGTCGTTCTTATCGATCTTGATTAAAGCGTTTATCACTAGTCCAATGTGATCCACTATAGTCTATGTTTATTGGTTTTGCTGTTGTATGTAGCTCTTTCCTTTAAATGTCTCAGACAGTTTAGTCCTCCAAGTTGTATCAGGTGGTTCATGTGCGGACCAGTTTTTTTTACATAGACAGTCGCTTGTGGATCGAACAGCGTAGTGGATATGGACGAGCGAGCAATTGTTAAGTGGTTTCACTTGTGGAACTGTAGTTTTTGTTATTTTTAGATGTGATTTGTTTCACTTGCCCAACCAATTCCAAAAATGGAAATAAGACCGATCCTTCCAACTACAGGTCGATTGCTATAATCTCCATAATCTCTAAAGTAATGGAGTCAATAACAAATTTTTATCTAATGAACTACTTGGAGGATTGCAATTTACTGTATCGCCAATATGAATTTGGCAGATCTGCTAGTGATTTAATGTTGGATTTGACCGACTTATGGAACCGTAATATTGTTAATAAAGATGAAACGCAAATAGTCGCTTTGGATATTTGTTAAGCCTTTGACCGTGTTTGGCATAAGTAATTTTTTTGTAAAACTTACGACACTGGGCATTGCTAGCTCCCTAGTCTCCTGGATTAAGAGTTATCTGAAGAACCGCATAATTTAGGTAGTTGTCGATGGTGCAACCTCTAATTCCCATATTCTTGAAGCTGGTTTTCAACCAGGGATCCGTTTTTCCTACCCTATTCTTGATTTTCATAAACGATATTTTACTATCCACTCTTAATTCAGTCCATTCCTACGCGTATGATAGTACCTTATCCCCTGGGCACAATTTCCACAACCGTGCCCCCATCAATTCAATCATAGTCGCTTTAAAACAAGATGAAATGATGTCTTCCATGTCACAGGACATCAATATCATCCTTAAATAGGGGAAAGCTAACCGGGTTGAAATCAATACATCTAAATTTCCAGGTTGTCTTTACACACATAAACGCGACAGACCGGACTTTTCACCTTGCATTGCTAATTCCCGAATTAACAACTTCCTATCGGCTCACATGCTCGGTCTAGAAGTAGATTCCAAACTTTTTTGGGAAGACGATATTTACTCAACAGCCAAAAATGGAGCTAAATGTTTAGGTTATTTGAGAAGAAGTAAATTCTACTTTACTCCTTTTATAAGACCCCATATGGAATATATCTCCCATGTATGGGCAGGGAAAAACTCATTTAGTCGCATTAGGTAGAATAGAATTCAACACCGGACATGCAAGTTAATTGATGCTAATTTAACAATCTCTTAACAATATCTCACAATATCGGAGCCCTCTGTGCATTTTATAAATACTATTATGGTAAGTGTTCAGCTGAGATAAAAGCGATCATGACTCATGCATACACGACACCAGTTCTCGCGCACTACTCATCTAGCAATAAACTCCCATGAGTACTAGCTTGAACCATTCTTTGGCCGAACTGAGCAATATTTTTCTTTTTTCCGACGAACGACCTCTTTATGGAATTCTCTGAAATGTTTTTCCGCCTAATTACAACCTTCGATTTAAGCTTAACATAAAGAAACTAACTCTCTCTCAATAAAAGCCTTAACACACCCTTTACACAATTCCTTCCCTTTCCACCACTATTCTTGTATTTCTTGCTCCTTCACTTTCTACTCCTCTTCTCCAAAATGTTGTGCCTGAATTAAATATTAAATTTTTTACTGTGCATTATCATGGTGTCCACTATTTTTTCGAAACCAAATTCCCTGACTTTCCATGACTTTCCAGACCAAAAATATGAAAACTCCATGACTTTTTTAAAATAAAACTAATAACTTTGTAAACAAAAAAAACTAAAATGTATAAATGTTTTGATTGAGTCGATGTTACATGACATGAGACATGTTTTAATTCCAACAAAGATATACAAAATAATTAAAATTCTGATAAATAATTAATTACATAAAAGACTTAGGGCCGGTTGTACAATTGCAGTTCAGCCGAGGTTTAAGCTGAAATTATGCTAAACCTGATATTCTGTTCAGTTACGCGTTGAACAATTGCGGTTTAGTCGCGAGTGTGAGCTTAAGCCAGGGTTCAAGTTGAGCGCCCAATTTTGTTGGTTCAAGTGCGGTTCAAGAAACTAACCTAACTTGTAACCTAACCTAAGCTCCTATCGCTTTACTACTAAGCTTACTACTAAGTTCTACTAAGCTTTAGCTAAACTGCTATTGTACAACCGACCCCTAGTTGTAGAACTACATATAGGTTTCCAGAACGATTATTTTAATAACTTTACTTTCAATCATCATTGTCAAAACTACAAATTTTGGTCCCAGGACGTCAGTCCAAACTTGGTTCAAGCTTGGGCCGTTTGAAAATGTTAGGCCTGGCTCGAACCACAAAATCTGTGGCGCGGGCTTGGCCTAAGTTTGGTCCCTTAGCTCATTCTTACCTGGGTTTCGAATATATCAATTTGAAAAGTGTTTACAGTGCCATTAATTCTTATTCTATTTGTACTACTTGTACTAAATCTTTTGACCTTCCTATCATTGAAAGCCTTTCTGGTTCAAAATGCTTTGCTTCAAACACCACTATTCTGAAAACTCCTGAATAAATACCTTAAACTCAGTCTTCAGTAGTTTATATGAAAGAATTTGGTTTCAAAATTCAAACCCAAAATTGTCAAAAAAACTTGTAAGGGTGGGTTAAACATCAACAAAGCTGGACAACATCCAAATTATTATCCCGAGCGAATTTTCAAAAGAACTTGCACTCACTTTAAGTAAAATTTTCTACAGATTTTATAAATTTATAGTATTTTTTTCTTTGTGCTAGAAGTCCAATATCAGTTGATCCACAAAAAAGGAACAAGATGTGATATTTCAAATCATTGATAGACCAACAGCTTTACTCCCAGTCCTATCCAAAATATTCAACTATTCATTCACACGTATCAAAAATTTTTGGAAGACAACCACACAGTCGAAAAATTGCTGCAAATTTTAATACAAGCTTTGCTATATGGGTTATGTAAAGCAAGTTATTATTAAATTGCAAAGCAAATTTTGCATTAAAACTTATTCTAACGCAAAACTACAAATTTTAGTACAACTCTAACAACATAATTTATTTTTTATAAAAATGGTAGGAATTTTAAAACAACTTGCTACGCTAGAAGTTTGAAAACATCTTGCTAATGCAAAGAGCATTACATTTATTTTTAAAGCAAGCTCTGCATTGTTTTATAATGGTGACTTCCGTAGGACCTATGTATATGTAGCAAATTGCATTACATATTCAGCTCATTTTCAACTGTGTGTGATGTGATGAAACATTGTAGCAAGCTCGGATAACATTGATTTGATCTCCTTAGAAAAATGATCTTCCATGACGTATTTATAGAATATTACGAAATTTACAACATTTACTAAGATGGCTTTACTTTTGAGTCTAAATTAATTAAAGCTGGAGCACTCTAGTGCTAATTTTGTCCCCACTCTATTTTTAATTTATATAAACGAACTGTTGTAAATCCACAGTAGCCCGATAAATAGTTTTGCAGATGGTAAAACAGCACAAACTATTGCTCACCCAATCTTCAAATGATAAAATACATCGCCCCCGCAGATATGCAGCACTAAAAGTAAACTAGTAGCTCAAAATTCCGATTGTGGTAATCAAAATTTGATCAAGTTTAATTCCAAAAATACAGCTATTTTTTCTAGTTCAAAAACTGAGTTTTCCAACGATATTTCAAACAATATGTGTGGAGATTAAATACGTTAATGCGAAAGCATTCGTTTATTGGGACCATTCACCATTGCAGATGACTTACTATAAATCATTCATTTAATAACAATAACAATGAGCATGTGTAAAGTTAAAAAATATTTCACTCTACATTATTGACTTAATATTTATAAGTCCTATATGCGTTCCTGTATGAGGTATTGAAATCAAGTTTGAGCGCTGCATTTGTTTCCCTAATGGCTGTATTAGAGTCTGTTCAAAGCATCATATTAGATTTGTGCGTGATCGAAATTTAACTGCAAATCTTGATGCCCTTAAACTTCATCGCACTGTTACTGATCTCATTGTTTTTTATAAATATATTCTCTTGCCAGTTAGTTAGTACCTGATTAGTAATTGTTGAGATCACAGCTGTCATAGCGACAGAATGTAAAGGGATCTTTTGCACATTGACGAAAAAATATTAATTTGAACGTTTACATAAAATTTAGAGTATCAAAAAATTTTTAAGAGCTGGCATTCAAAATATAACATTAGATAGATTGTATTAATATAAACTATGTCGCTTACAAAAATATTTTAAATACTTATAAAGGAGACATAAGTAAAATATTAAGAATGCATGCAATATAATTTTTATTTTTATAAAAAAGTTTTTGTTAAAATAAAATTTTTCCAGAAAATAACAAAAATTCCATGACTTTCCATGACTTTCCCTGACCAAAATAAAATCCCCTGACTTTCCATGACTTTCCAGAATTCCATACCTGGTGGACACCATGATTATGGATACATGTTATCGAAACAAAAATTAAGGTGAGGTGATCAAACTATTTCAATGGAACGACCGATGGGTTTAAAATTTAAATGATGTCATGAGTATCTTAATTTTTTCCAAACTAATGGCAACTATCGTTTATTCAAGGATTACATATCGTAAAAAAACTGGATGTTGATTTGTTCGTTGAGACTTCTCTTTCGATGAGGCACTTGTTAATTGTGGATAGGTAATTATTTGTCTCTACGCAACAATTATACAAATATTGTTAGTATAAAAATTTCAGTCCGTCAGAAACCTTGATGGTGGTACACTTTGCTACGTTTGCCAATATTTCGATTTTTCGTTGTTCGAGATCCATTTTAAAATAGTGTGTGATCTTGCAGCTATTTACTATAGTTGATGGTACGGAGGATGCTCAAAGATGCTGTTTTAAGCGCTGCTGAGGGAATACTTGGACGACCACAGAACCACTCCCAGAAGCCATTTATGGATCAAGCATGCCTTGACGCTATTCAATACAAAAGAGATTGCTATCTGAAGTGTCTACAAGGACGCAACACCAGGTCCACGAAAGAGAAATATAAACTGGCAAGACAAGCCGTTACAAAGCTATTTAGACGAAAGAAGAGTGAATGGTGGAAGAGACAGTGTGAGGACATTGAAAGCTTCAATAAGGAACATGAATCGCGTAACTTCTTTCAACAGGTTAAAACCTTAAAGAAGGGCCCTCAAACTAGATCGACTGCTATTCAAAACGAAGATGGGGAGCTACAAGTAGACCTTAAAAATATTTCAGTTTCTTGGACCGCTTATTTTGAGAATCTTTTCAACTTAAGTGACCAGCAACAAGTCGGGCGACGAGCAAAGCTTATTTGTGCATCAAAGGTACATGTGGACGAACCAACCAAAGAGAAATTCGAAGCGGCGCTGTCAAAATTAAAACGCAATAAAGCACCTGGTATCGATGATATAACATGCGAAATGATTGTACATGGTGGTGAAACTCTATCCTTAAGATTGTTCGAACTTGTTCAAATAATCAGGACTGAAACCATGCCACAAGACTGGAACACAGCTATGCTGATACCAATTCATAAAAAGGTAATCGCATACAATGTGCGAACTACAGAGGAATCGCTCTCCTTTGCACAGCATATAAGGTCTTTTCCTCTATTTTGCTATCCAAAATCAATCCTTTTGCTGAACAACTGTTTGGAGAATATCAGTATGGTTTCCAGCGGGCCCGAGGTACCACCGATGCACTTTTCTCGATAAGGATGCTTTCGGAAAAGTGCCGAGAGTTCAACATACCTGTGCACCAACTCTTCATTGATTTCAGACAGGCCTACGACTCTCTCGAACGAGAGACTCTATGGTCTGCTCTGGTGTCAATGGGAATTCCTAGTAAACTGCTATCACTATGCAAAATGACAGTACGGAACTCTCAATTCTGTGTACGAATAGAGAACGAAATATCAAAGTTTTTTAAAGTCGACTCCGGTTTAAGACAAGGTGATGCTATCTGATATCTCTCCTATACTTTTTAATTTAGCCTTGGAATATGTGTGCCGTCAAAAGAAACTACCGACCAATAACAATATCTTGTCAATAAACTCAGTACAGATGATTGCTTACGCTGATGATGTTGTCATCCTCGGCCGAAGTGAAGCTGTTATGAGTGAGACTTTCAAGTCGATTGAGAGTGGTGCTAGAAAAATTGGTCTGCAAATTAACTACAATAAAACCAAACATCTGAATGTTTCAAGAGAGGCTGAGAAGAAAGATTTGATGTGCGGCGATGAACGAATTGAGGGAGTTGAATCTTTTAAATATTTGGGATCAATGCTGGACTCAAACAACAGCATACTTACAGATATAAAAGCTCGAATCGCTGCAGGTAATCGAACTTTCTACTCAATTAAACCTCTCCTCTCCACCAAGCTCAAGTTATACAAGACATTGATTAGACCGGTTGTGATGTATGGGTCACAAACGTGGACCCTTACACAAAATGACGAATCGCATTTATCTGTATTTGAGCGTAAGATCCTACGCTACATTTTTGGTCCACTTAAGACAGACGATGGAGAGTATAGAACCCGGTATAACTTTGAGATCAGAGACCTTCTTGAGGGTCCAACCCAATAGGTTGTATCCGTTCTAATAGGATTGCTTGGTTTGGGCATGTTCTACGAGCCGATTCACAGTCTGGAATGATTAGAAAAATGAACGTTAGTACCCCAGGGAGTGGGCGACCGCGAGGTAGACCACGACTACAATGGGAGACTGACGTAATAAACGACCTTAAAAAAATCGGCTGCCATGGTAATTATGTCGCTGTTGGGGATGACCGTGGTGAATATTCAAAGCTGATTAGCCTGGCAACGCTCCTACATGGAGCATGAACGCCATAAAAAAAAAAATAGAGAGGTATAAATGAGCCAAATTTTCGCAGGCTTAAGTTTCTATTTAAAAAATAATATAAAAAAATCGATTTGTTTTCTTTTATTCTTTGAAAATAAAGTGAAAAATTTAAAATTCGTTATAATAAAAGTCAAATTTATTTGATCAAAATCAAAATTATGTTACCATAACAAAGATGATGAAACGGCAGTTAAGTCACACTACAGCCGACCACACTGAGGAGTGTCGTTATAAACGATTTTTTTCAATCAAACTTAGTCAGATTTTCTGACTTCTAACTCTTATATTTGCGCCGGAAAATTGTGCTAATTTGCTTTAGAATTGTAAAAAAAAATTGGAATAAATAAAATATTGAACTACTCCTTTTCAATGAAATTTATAACATTTTTTTCTATTTCCGTAAACTTTTCATTTGCATAAATCTTGTTGGGTGAAATAAGAAATACAGCTTAATGACAAGCATTTAGTGTCATTGCGACCCATATATCCAATATTAAAAAAATACGTCCAAAGCAAAGTGCAACATTCGCAATTTCTTTTTAAATTTTAGATTTGTACTAGCTTGATTATAACTATATCAATTTTATTGCGGTGATCATCACACACTTTCATTATTACAGACCAACTTCGTACAAAATAAAATAACTGACTCCTGCCTTATCATACCAAGATTTTGCCAAAGGGCGGTTTCTTAAACATTTATTTATTGGCTTTTGTAAGATACAAACTCTTTTCCTACGCACCAACAAATTGACGATATACGGTGAACAATCATAGCAAACTCACTTATATGTTAAACAATTTCGTATTCCGGACGTCTGTTATTCAGACACGCAACTAGTTCAACTTGGCGATATATTACCGACTCTATGGCCCAGTTTATAACTGGATGCGGCAAATTTAGGGAGTACTTGAAAAAAGTTAACGTGTGTACAACAGTAAATCCACAACATGTAATGTGGATTTAACGAGTAAGAGTAAGAGACTTTACGGAACGATCTAAAATCGTCTATATTTGGAAATACGGGAATTGAAAATTTAACAATAGATAAGGTGCACTTAGAGTGTACTGTTGAGCCCAAGAAATGAAACAGGATTTAAATTATTCTGCCATGAAGCTAATGAGCTGATGCTAGAAAAGGATCAGGTATAAAACTTCAGGTTGGACATTTCTGTCACAGCAATAGGATAGTAGACCATACAGTTTTATATGTAAACCGTAACCCTCACCGTAGGTTAGCGATAGAATCGAGCAACAAATTTAACTTTGACTAATGGAAATTTAAATAGTTACTTTTATAGACAAAAAAAAATATTTTAAACATAGTTATCTCGGTCAATCGATGGATGAGCTCATGGAAACTCTGTAAAAGTTTTTTAAATAGGAACAGAAGAACTTGCAATGAAAGATTTTTGGTTGTATATTGCCCTGCATTGCATACTTGTTTAACTTTAAGTTTCAATTTGGTAGGTTCATTCCGAAATACATTCCTTTTACGACCACTAAACATAAAGATTGTTCATTTTGAATTAATTCCATCACAAAACAAGATTTCACAAAATAACGCTTCATAAACAAAGAATTTTAGTATGTGAGTTTTTAATTTTTGAAAACTTTGGTTATTGATTTAAATTACTAATTAAAAATTTAGTTGATTAAAATCATCCAATCACTGACTCTACATCTGGACTTTTATCATTGAGGAAGACAGTGCGTCACATGATCAAAGAATATGCCACCAACAGTATTTTTGTGCAAATTTTTCTAAAATGTTTATTCTTTTAAAATAAAAATATAAAACAAATTAGCGTCCTTCAAAACCTTAGAACGCCGTTTGTTGTTGGACCTAGGTTTTTATGTGATGTTGTAATGCCTACTACACGCCTATGCATATTGTAATGCCTACTACACAACATATTATATTAAAAAAATTGAAGCAAACCATGTTAAATATTAGGGATTGGCAAATGACGACTTAACCAACTCTTATCCGATGGTCAGACTTCGCAACTCTATTGTTTTTGAAAATTTGTGGGAACTAAACAAACATGTAATTACCAATAATCATCAGTGTGCCATCATCAAGGAATATACTTGCATAACTAAGATTGAGGATTAATATATTTCATATCCAGATACCACCTTGGCTAGTAATATCTCACTACTATTACCAGTGGTATGTGATATCTCAAGCCAATTCGTATGTCAATAACAGCGACTGGACACTCATGAACGGGGTTGTTACACTCGCAGACCAAATTTACATATCACAAAAACTGATCGCTCTATCTGTGTTTCCTCCACTATTAACAAATACCTAGCACATGCACACTTTATACGTTGCCACGTTTTAAGAGTGGCTATGCTCCACCTTCCCAAGTAATGCTTCCGTCCATTTTTAATGTCGGATATTTTGTTCGTAAGCTTTCGTTGTCAATGCTCCGAGGCTTGTAATAACTGCCATGAACATGTTTTTATACCAGGCACCAGGTGCAACATTAGTCTTACGCCAAATAGTATTGCATTTAACAATCATTATCAAATGCCAGAGAGTAACTACTAAGTTTATTAGTGGTTGGTCGAGTAGAAATATCGAAAGACAACTGAAAAGTAATGGAGTTGCAGGAGAAAATGGATGATATTTAAAAGCGCTTTTTACAATAGACTTTGCGCAATTAACAAGGAAACTTCGGATTGTCTAAAAAAGGCTAAATGATGCAATAAAATGATTTTCAAATGCTATATTTGTAACAAATCGATAGACATCTACGTTTAATTTTACGTCAATATTTTGTATAGTTTTAAATAGTTTTTCTAGATCTTTATTTTTATAGGAAAACCAAATAAAAGTTACGCAATCTATGCTAGAGTATAAAGTAAAAAAAATCAAATAAAAATTCACAACCAGCACTATTGAAGAATCGTAATCATTAATTGTTTTCATTTACTGATAGGATTCCTCTTTTCCAATTCTCTATTCAAATCTCCATAAATCCATATTATTAGATCTCAATTCTGACACCAGTTCTAATAACTCTAGTTGAGTTACTTGAACTCAGTTCGACTTCTTGATTAGAAAATTAAAACAATGAACCCTCTTTCCGTCATAAATGTGGCAAAACTGAGATCTGGAAAATAATTCGATTTATGAAGATCTGAAAAGAGAATTGGATATAGGGAACTCTTAATAACCAAGAGTGCATAAAAAGAATAAGCCATGAAAGCAGTTGGTTAGATCCAGATAAAGAAGTTTTTTGGGCAAGAGCATAAGGAATAATAAAGAAACAAAAATTAGCGAATAAAAAGATTTTGCCTTGCTACAAAACAAGTCGATCCGTTATTCTTAGGTGAGATGAGTTTCAATAACAAAGGTTAGATTTTAAAAAAGTTAGATGTAAACAATATTAAACATACTGAATACATCAATTAGCAACTACCCTTAAGTCGGGATGAAATCTAGTTAAAAATAATATAAGAAGAAAAATTAATCAACTAATTTGTTAATCGAGAACAAATGGAAAAAAATCGTGGACACAAGTCATATAAGAACACGACGAGACACAATTCATACAGGAAAACGAAACGCATATCATGATAATCCGTGATCAAATATGACGGTAGTCCATGAAGACCAGCGAAAACGAGGAAAACAACATCACATATTCGATGGAGATCCAGGCGACGAGATAAAAGTCACATACGAAACCCAAATAATTTACCTATTCGATCCTCTGTTCGTTTCATCGAACAGTGAAATTCCCTTTTTCTAAGAACTGTTTACCTATGATGGTAATAGTTATGCATGGTGCGGTTAGTACTGTAAGCTTTCTTGGTGTGTTGTGTATTCGACAAAGAATTTCTAGAGTCCCCTCCCCACCGCATTTCCTTGTCAAAAACACACTTGTGTTAAGAAATATATTTGAATAATTATATTATAAAATACTAAACGAAGAAAAATCGAAAAACTAATGATGACGAATTTGTGCCAATTAATGACATAACTCATAGGAATAATTTTCGTATTTACTGGCAACATTGTGGTGCTCCCAGATGTACGTTTAGTTAAGTGTTCGTTTCCTTGAACACTGGGACGAGCCTTATAACTAGATTTGGTACTAAAACCGAATTTAATAATTTTTCTGACATTTGTTTGCGCTATTTTGAAAAGAACAGACGCATATTATTTCGTGTAATGTTTATGGTTAAAATTAAATATTTATACAACAAAAAAAGGGTAAGAACGATTTTTGTATATTACATTTGTTTTTTGTATATAATTTGTAGTAATAATGCCGCGTCGACAGCTATTGACAATGCTTAAATTCAGTGTTTCGAACCCAGAAAAATTTGGGTGCAGGTTCAGGTTCGAGTTCAATACATTAAAATTTAGTGGGTTCGGTTTGGGTTTGGGTTCAGGTTCAAATTTGTTTCAAAAAAAACAATTTCTTTCGAATTTTTTTTATGAATTCATTATTTTTTTATTGAGAATTTTTGAGATCAATTAAACTCAAGTAAGTAAAGAAGTAATTGGAATTTGTTCAATTCAAAGGTATTTTTTGAAGTTTCCCAGAAAAAGCTCCAATTCACATTTTTCGTGTTTCGGATGAATTCGAACCTTTCTCGTCAGTGCCCGGCTCGAATCCTTGGGCAGATACGCTATCGATTACGCCGTTGAGGCGATGACAATTTCGAAGTTAAAACTTCTTCATCACTTATTTATTTTTCCTTAAGTTGAATTTTTCCACTGTCATTAGACCCCATATTATGGAAATGTTTTTACATTATATGGGATTTTTTTATTTTTTTTATTTTTATTTTTTTATGTTACATTACATACCGTATTTATGTTACACAAATATTTATATTGGGAAAAAATTTTCATTTAATTCTCACAATTCACTATTCTCTACTGAAACAAATAATAACCAAAATAATCTTGTTTGAAACAAAAAAAATTCTGCGAAATATGAAATTTCTTACGCAAACTTCCTAAATTTCCTATATTAAAAATTGAACCTGAACCGCATTTTTGAATGGATTCGGGTTCACATAATGTTAAAAAAATCTTGCTCCGGAGCGGATTCAGGGTTCGGGTTCGATTCGGGTTCGAAACCCTGCTTAAATTGCAAAAATGTGATTGCAGTTGTGTGATTGAAAAGATTTCAAAGCTGCGAGAAATACTATCACTGAGTATAACGAAAAGTCACAAAAAAAAGAAAGATATTGGCCTGTGTACCAAATAATGTGTAGCTGATATACCTGTGTACCAAACTTGAGGTCAATAGGTCAAGTTCTCCAAGCTCCTCATACAGTTAGACCGGCGGAAATCAATGTTTACTAAAAATCAATTTGTTTTCAGAAAGATATAGAAACACAGCCACACACTTTTTAACTCCATATCATGGGTCAATCAATCAAATCAATGTTTTAGGAGCTGTTGGCATAACATACTTGTGTTCCTTGGGTCAATAGGCGAAGTAGTTTCTGAGCCCATATCTCGGATCACAACAGTCATGCGGCTCAGGACATCCAATAGATGTATTGTCCGTAGATGCCAGTGTACCAAATTTGGAGCCAATGTGTCAAGTGGTTTCTGAGATATCTTGTCCACATACAGACAGACACACACACACGAACGGGATTGGAAGCTATAAACTATTTCTATAGCTTGCGATAATTAATAAAGGTATGGGCGAAGTGAACCTACATGAAAATGGGTCCAAAACTGCCGTATGAAAACTAGTGATAAAAAGTGGGTTTGGCCGCTATGGATCTCTACACTTTATTCTTCCATGGCCAATCCATGGAAGTTGCAATGTCTCGTCGCAAAATATAAAAAAGAAAAACATTGAGTCAAATTGACTTCAAAATTATGATCACAGAAAGCCTTTTATTGCCAAACGAGGATATGGAGAATATGGATGATGACCGAGTTTGAGAGACCGCGCCATTTACCAGCTGATTCTGGAGAGCACATTATTGTGCAACAACTAGAAAATAAAACTCTCAATTTTCATGTGCCAAAAATGCAATAAGCATGTTAATGTAGATTGTTTTAAAAAATACCACAGTTTGTACATAATTACATATATATTTATATAGACTCAGCGCCAGCGTTCGATGATTATCCAGTAAGCTTTTTCATGACTACATATCGTTGATGAAGTCGTTCTGGATATGGACTTCATGAAACCGAATGTATTCATTCGTAATAGACGCTGTAAATGTAGTACTCACATATAGTAATGTCGAGTTGACCCGTTAGATTAATGGCACTTGGATTAATGGCAAGCAAAAGTAAAGCGAATAATAGTGGAACATCTAAAGAAGCAGCAACTTTATATCCAAACAATAATCTGAGAAAGATTGGAAGAACGTTCTACTAGGTCACCAAATTTGTGGGTTGTAGATGTCAATGAAAAAGTTCTATAATACCAAGAGATCAGAGGGAAAATTTTTAGTTGCGTCAGACTACTTTGGTCTTTGATATTCCAATTAGAACACTCAATCTGTTAGATTGAATAAAAAACTCGCAAGAAAGGTACGATTGTGGGGAAATGTGTACACAAATTCACTAAAGAGCAGAAGAAAGCGAAACAGCAATTGCTCGAATGTTATACTTCTATATTCTGTCACGGAAATACAGGTGCCGATTCATCAAGCATTAAGGAGATAATCATTTGACGAAACGGGAAGAGGGAGAATGGTAAACGATATGAAAATGGATGATGTTATCAAGCTAACAAATAGTTCATGGAATTCATCTGTGTATTACCCACCGATATTCTGTACAGATTGTCGGGTGCCTAGATTATTCTTAACATTAGACCCGCAATATAGTCAGTGTCAGATCCATTTAATGTTATTATTTAAGCTGCGCAATATACCAACGATACTGCAACGCCTAATGGAACGTGTGTTGAAATGATTACATTGTAGAACATGCCTTATTTACTTAGACGACTTAATCGTTTGAATAAAGGCTTCAAAGAACCTTGAAGAATTGAGTGAAAGTCTTTAAACAAATCCAAAAAAATGTACACTCTTCAGAGAGGTAGTAAAATACTTGGTCACAATTTAACAGCAAATGATACAATACACAAATGCTGTAAAGATACGGTACGAAAATCTTCATAGAATGAAATTAGTGATAAAATATCAACATTAAGGACACAATGAACACAATGGGACAGTCTCTGTATTAAAAATGGACGCATGCACAGAATTTGTTTAGAAATGCCAAAGACAAGAACACCTCTCGTATTAACAGAGTACCAATCAGTGACGGTCATCTGGGCAATAACAAAACCCTTGGCAAACTATAACGTAGATTTTATAACTCAACTGCCTTTAATGGGTATTGAAATAGTATCATATATGTGACCAATATAGGTTTGCAACAGGATCCACACTAAGAAGTTTTGGTTACATAAACATTTCCATCCACAGATAAAACCAACAACCATCGCTTAAACTATGCACAATTAAATAAGTCGTTTAGGAGTAATCATGAAGATTCATACAGATCAAGAACGAGATTTTGAGTGCCGTGTTTCAGGCAATGTGGGATCAGTTTTTATTGATTTGCAATTTTTTTTAAATTCTGATTCACGGGTGTGACAACACCGCATACTCTAGTCTATGCTATTGATATATGAGAACGTTAACGAATTATTACATACCATTGGCAATAGCAGTGAGACTAGCCAACGTGATATCTAAGGGGTGACTATTGATTATTCCTTGATTATGGCACGCTATTGTTTGCTCGAAGAAAAGAGTGTTCATATAGCTCTATATCTGGGCTGTAATCATTGAAGATGACAGTGCGTCACATGTTCAAGGAATATGCCACCAGCTAGATCATTGGCAATTCCATTTTGTTCGCGCAAATTTTTAATACAAATTTGGTGTTTACCTTTTATTTTATTTTTATTTTCTCTATCCTGTCATGAAATATTGGACTATGTAAAGATAGTAAACTGCACCGGTTCTTGCACCGAAATTCATATTAAACACTGTTGTTATGATGATATAGGAGTATTAAATCAGGCAAATAATCACCAAGAGAGTACACATGAGCATGCTGAAGGACACATGAAGTGAATACAAGAATGCTGACGGATTGTAAGGAAAATATCATTGATATCAAAATTCTACAAGTGTTTAATACCAATGAACGCTGAATTAATAAGTAAGAAGATCCTAAATTCACACCATTAATCAAGTTCAAAGCAATGAGAAATTTCTATAGTGAAATTAGTGATGAAAAGCCACCATTGAAGACATAGTAGCCACAATGGGACGGTTTCTTTAGTAAAAATTGATGACTGGACTGAAAGTTAGTACTGGAAGAGCTCTAGTATTAGAAAAGTATCACTGAAGAATTAGTGATTGTCATGTGCGTAATAACAAAACTCTTGTCAAACTACGGCATCGATTTTATGGGCCAGATGTCGTCAATTGATATATGAGTCTGCAAAAGAATCATCACTAAGAAGTTGTTGTAAAATGAACATTTCTATGCACCGATCACCGAATCATCAACTTGCCAGAGGTGAGTGCAATATCTAATCAAGACCCAACAACTATGGCAAAAACTGTGAAATAATTGAATAAGTTTTTTTGAGTATCATTGAAGGTTCATACAGATCAAGAAAGAGTTTTTGAGTGCAGCGTTTCAGGCAATCTGTCAAATGCTAAGAATCAATAAAACCAGAACCAGCTTTGCATTCACTATGATGTATTGGTGGAAAGATTTAATCCTTCTCTGAAGAAATACCTACAAAAGTAGTAGACAAAAAATACAAAAAGCACAGATGACCATTGACTGAATGTAGGCTCGATATGACATTTCGTTCCCGAATAGAACCAGAAGCAGTACCACTACTGATTAATTACAGATTTGGAAACTATTCGGAACAAACAGGTTTATGTGGTGGAGAATGTAACGATGTAATATTCCTGCTAGAACATATATCTACTTAAATAAATAATATCTGTAGTTCCGTAAAAACATCGTGTAGATAAACGAACAAACAAAAAATAAGAATTCACACCTAGGCGAACTTTGGAAGACTCTATTCTAGGATATAGTTGACTAATTTTTATTTTATTGTTTTGAGTAGTATATAAGAAGTCGCGTTACGATAGAAAAATTAGTAAAAATATATAGCCTTGAAGTGATACACACAAGGTAATTAAAATGCTAGAGAATGTAAGAGGAAAACACCAACTAATATTATATCTAAATAAAGAACATAAAAAGTAAAAATATATAATATGCAAAAGAATAAATAAATAATTACCTGAATCATCTTTCATCCTAACTAACGAAACCGGATCAGCAGCCAAGGATTGAGGAATTGGTCCCCAAGGAGTCACCGATGCATGACCTGATGCTTCTAACCCATGTCCACCATATTGTAACATACGAGATGACGGTGGTATACTAGGATAATGCATTAGCATTGGATTTCTATAAGGTGATATGGCAGAAGCATAAGGTGAGATGGGATGATAGTATGGCAAATAGGGACCTGAAGGAGATGCGGATGCCGAACTATGATGATACGATGGAGGTAAGAAGTATACTCCTTGTGGATGCGAATGTAATATCGGTGGCTGCATTTGTGGTGATGGACGTATTGATAGATTCGACGCATCACTATCATCTAATAGCATATGATTATTTACATGTGACAAATAATCTAAATCCTTCGATAGTTTTGATTCGTTTGTGGTTCGCCTTCTATCTTCTCGTTCATTTTTAACTCCATCCAAATCTTTTGATAAAGCGATTGGCGATGATTTGTAATATTGTTCCACTGAGTTAACCACAGTCATGTTTGGAGAAGAGCTTGGAGCAGTGTTGTTATATTGTTGTCGAAGTGCCGCAGACTTTTTTGGTACGGTTCTTGTAGTACTTGTTGATGGAGCTGACGTTGGAGTTCTAGAAACATCACGATTGACTTGTTCTAAATTCGGTGAAATACTAGGTGAAGATGTTTCACGTTTTATATTTACTGTAATATTCAAGTTGTTCAAATGATGTGTAGGCGAGCTCATTAATTTGTTATTGTAAGCCTTTTGATGATATAATGAATTTGGAGATTGTCTTGCGTACGAAGCACTATGATTTGGAGATCCTGCTAAATAGCTTGAACGATAACGATTATTATAAATATCGGAAGTTGGAGACTGTGTTCCAGATGGAGAACATCTTGATGATGATGAAGATGACATATACGGATGATAGTTCGGCGAAGATGATGTTGAAGGATGACCACGAAAACGTTGATAATTTTGATGTAATTCAGGACTTGGACTCAAACCTGGAGATCTTACATGTCCGTAAGACATTGAATCAGTGGTTGAAGGACTTTTATTTTGAGTACTATAATAGTTTGATGACGATCCCGTTAACTTTGGTGATAAATTGAGATTTGTGTTATAGTTTGGTGATTTCTTTTTCTCAAATCCATATTTCGGGTGTCGATATTCCGGAGATTGTGGTGACGAAAGCATTGCTCGTAAATGTGAAGGATCTACAACAGATTGTTGTGGCGATTGTTGACTAGCTATATTTTCTTGTTTAATATTGTTGTTATGTCCCAATAATGATGTAATACTGTAGCTACTTATGGGTCGTGATACAGGTTGTGTTATCAAATTTGACTCGTTTACATTCGATAAACTACCGTTGGAGCATTTTGTTTTTACTAAATCTGATGTTATGGTGGAAGATGTTGAACTATTAGAGACTCCGGTACTAATATTTCCATTACTAAATGTTGCTGTTGTCACTTTCGGACGTGATCTTTTCATTGTCGTTGAATCATCAAGTGAAACCTTTTCCAACTCTCTTAATATCCGTTTCCGAGGTGATACATGCTGCAAATGGTGTGCATCCAATTTAGCGTACGCATTTACATTGCCACTAAATGGTGCACCAACTTTAACGGAATTCGATATTAAGCTAATTGATTTTTTATCGAATAATTTTTGAATAATTTTATTTAATTTCTTTTTATTTGATTTTACTCCATTTTTCTCAGTTTTAATTTCATTTTCTGTTTTAACTGTTTCTTCTATTTCTTTCTTTATATCATCAATTTTTGTTTCAACAACACCATCTACAATATCAACTGTAGCGGTGGGTTCAACTGGTTTCATAGACGTTGTCACATTCAAACCATTTTCGTGTTGTGTAACTTTTATTTTTGTGGTACTCTGATCAAGTGGGCGTCGTTTTTTAAATCGAATTACTCGTTTGTTATCAAAATTGAATTTATATTTTAATGGTTTGTTGAAATAAAAACTCATTTCTTTGGAAATATTTCGACGAGGTGAGGTTTGTTTCCAACAATGATCACGTTGCCAAGGTGAAGATTGTATTGAACTATTATCATCCGAAACTGAAAATGAAAGGAAAAAATAGTTTAGCGATATATTTAATAGTTATATATTAATTATTACAACTTAATGATGTTGAGCTTTCATTTTTGTGATAATTGACTGTGGCTGTAGCTGAACTTTGACCTGTTGGAGGCCAGTACGTTTTTCTTGGAACAGATGTTGAACATACCCAACCCATTCTATCACCATCACGTGCTCTTGCTAGCTCCAAGATAAATTTTCCATCTAAAATTATTAATGGAAAAGAAACCGTTAGCTTATGAGTACATATTATATAAAAAAAAAATTTTAGAGCATGACTAACAATAACAAGTAAATTTTTGAAGAACTTTCTCTAAAATTTGTTCTCCGAACCGAAACATATTTATATATTATATTATTATATTTATGTTTTACTTATTAATTTAATCGTTGTTGAAAATTCTTCCAAATACATAACTGATTAAGTTTATCAATTAGATTATAAACTCGACAATTTATTCGTCATTTGAGTAATCGGGGTACAAGTATTATATGAATGGAAATAAAAAAAAATCGTATACCTTTAAAAAATTGTAATCGTCCTCCAGTTGCCGGAATATTATTTTGCGAGCTACACCCAGCTCCAATATTTGTACTTCCACCAACAACTTTATCACTTGCATTACTGACAATACCTTTGGTTGCTTTAATATCATTCTCGCTTGATAAAGTTGAATTTTTTTTATTTTTCTGCGGTACATCTTTTTGATTATTATTTGAACTAGTCAAGTGGGAAGCAGCACTATTATTATTGCTCCTTGATGATATTTGAAGTGAATTTATATTAACACTATTATTAGCACCATTTATGCCATTTCTAATTAAATCACCTTCTTCTGTCATTTTTGCACATTTTGTTAAAATTTTAATTATATTTGTTTTATTTTTTATGACAAGTTTGTCTTTTATTTTCATGACATTTGATTTTGATGATGTTGATTATTAAACAACATCGTAACAATTTTTCGTTTGACAACTGAGTATTTCCATTGTTTTTATCTATATTTTCTGTTTAATATAATAATAATCCATTATATCCTCTCTTCTTATTATTTTATAGCTTTTGAAATAGTAATACAATTTCTTAATAAGATTATTTGTTGAGTTCAAAATTTATATTATTAATTTCAAGTTTCCAATTTTTTTTGTAGTCGTCCACCTGCTGACAACATTTGTGAAATTTCATAAAAACTATTATAAATTTATATTAATTAAACACTAAATATTACACACAAATATATCACATGAAGAATTATAATTAATTAAGCATTATTTTAAAATGGAATAATACTAAAAATTATTAAAAAATATTGACGCCGGATTTTTTATGGTAAATATAATTACTTGAAACCCACCTTCGTCTTCTCGTCTCTCTTGGATCGACACTACTTGGTTTATTTTCATCTGTTCCGTTTTGTCCAGTTCATTCACACCCATACAACAGCCATTTTGTATAATAAAATCAGAGTACTATCCGTTTAGTATTACTATTAAATAATTATTTTAAAACATTTCCATTAAAGATTCAATAATAAATTTTATCATAGAAAATTAACAAAAATGTTACTGAATCACCAACACTTTTATCGCAACAAAAAACTCTATCATAATTTAATTCAACTCCCGAACAAAATTCAATGAATCGAATACTCTTTCACTTTTCTGTAAAATTTCCCATTTTTACTTTTTTTTTCAATTTTAATCAATGAAAGATGTCATTTAAAATTTTTATTCGTAAATTACAGAATTTTATCTCGTCTAAAAACATTAACGCACAGTCTTTTATGATAACTTGAAATTAAATAATAAAATGAAATATTTTTAAATTAAAACTAAAATAGAAATATGAAAGAAAAAAAATTACTACAAAATTTTATATAAATTCTGTTTCAATTTCAACTTGTTTCACATTGTTTATAATAAAAAAAACGATCACGCAAATCTCCAATGTGGCTAGTACTGCCATGTGGTGGGAAAATTCCCTAGAGCGTGGGAAAATTACAATGAGTCTGGGAATTTTCTCACGGGAACCATAATCAAATATTGAGATTTCTAACGAATTTTCTATAAATTATTAACGAATATTAACAGATTTTCTAATTTTATGGCTTCCATCAATGATTGTGAACTGATGTATGAAGAAATAGCGTTTACATAGTATATATTCATTTTTATATAAATAATTTTAAAATGTCAAAATATGAATTATTTACGTTTTTGTGAGTTTTATTTTTTAAACATGAGTTTTAAATAATAGTTTTTGATAATTAAATATACTCTACGAATTAATAAAAGTTATAACAACAAATTAGCTTTTTATATTTTATAATTATTCCAAATGTGCAATTTTTTAAGGCTGAAGTTACATTTTCATCTAAACAAAATTTGAATATTTTTGACGTTAAATTTTTAAAGAAACGACTACATATATACCTATAAAGCCGTGCATTCACATAAAACAGAAACAGAAACCGAATTTCATACAAATTTGACAGCAACAGGAATAGAAACCTAATTTAGAAACAGAAACAGAAACTGAAAATTCGTCTGTTTTGTCTGGACCAGAAACAATTAAAATTTAATTGTTTCTGGTCCAGAAACTGTCACGTGACCATATTATTTTAAATTTATGTAACGGGATTGTACATTATTTTAAGAAATAAATATTTAGTCAAAAATAATTTACGTTGAATTTAGCTCGATTTTTTTTGATGGATATTATTATGTGCGATAACGAAAAAAATGAATTTCTTCTTCACTGTACATTACAAAATTGTGTTATTTTTTTATTTATATGAATGAAAAATAAAATACACAGTTTATTGAATTACAATATTTTTTTTATATTAATATAATTTTTTCAATTTTAATTGGGTTAAATATATATGGATTGGGTTAAATATATATATTTTAATTTTGACATATATAATATAATATGACAGCTGCCATCTTAAAATTCGGTTTCTGTTTCTGTTTTATTATTCACCACCGTCAACCAAATTAGAAACTGAAACAGAAACAGAAACTGAAAATTTTCAGTTTCTGTTTCTGTTTCTGTTTTATGTGAATGCACGGCTTAAGAATGCGTTATCATCTCGATTTTTAATTTTAAGGTGGGAAAAAATATAATTTGGAAAGTGATTTTTGTTTTAAAAGATCTAGGACCTTTTTATAAAGACAATTGGAAATATGGTGGTTTTACATGAACAAAATTGCCTATTTTGTTTCTTATACGATATGATCCGTACTTTGAAAAAGTAAAACGAAAACTTGTAGTAAGACTTTGGTGATCGTAAAATATATCCGGCTCTTAAATAAAATAGCGATAGGCCTCTATATTCGTCAACGTTGTTTAAATTTTTTCGTTGACAAATGCCCCGCTCGGCATGAACATCGGAAAGGTATCTTAATGCTATCTAAAAAATGGCTTCTTTTAGAACTCAGAAATTTGTTATCTCTTTGACAGCTTTTTGAAGAGATCAATCTATGGAGATCAAAATGATACCCAAAACTGGTAACATAACACTTCTTGATAAAAAACTTTTATTTCTTGAATGTAAAACATATTTCGTTTAAATATTTTAATAGATGCAATTGCGGTTTTGACATTTTATTAAATTCACAACCATTAAAAAACTTTACAAAATTAACACAATAATTGAAATGAAAAGCAAATTTATTTTCTTTTTAGTATTAAAACAGCATTTTTAAAATAATTAACAACATTAAAATTACTCAAAAGTAAGCTGTATGACGATTCAGTCATTACTGAGTTTTAATTTTATTTCAATTTACATAATTTACTGATCGTAAATTTATACTAACTCACTGATTTTAAAAATTATATTAATCGCCGATCCAAACAATTTGATCGTTTTTATATCGTATTATCATCGATCTTCTGTTTCATTTTCCATCAAGTAATTCTCCTTTTTTTCAAATAAAAAAAAATCGTCTTGCAAAACATGAAATTAGTTTATTTAAATCAACAAAAAAAATGTTTAAACAGTGGTACAGATAAACGTCATAATTGAAGAAAATTAATAAAATTATTATTGAACTTGAAACTACTTTTTTTAGAGTAAAAATAGTCCGTCGTTACAAAAGTCAAATTTTTGATTTTTCTAGTAGTCTCTTTTACGTTTTTTTAAAATGAATAAACCAAAAATCCAGTACAAACACCCCTTCACTAGTGAAATCCCTCTGTTGTTCGAGAATTTCGCTTGAATGACAGAAATTATTGTTAGAAGTTGATTATATAGTATGTTTAGCCTCAATTTCAATTGTGATGGCCTTACGATCGATGAAGAATTCCCTTGTAAAAAAAGATGATAGAAAACGATAGAAAGCGATAGAGCCGTTTTCTATCGTTTCCTATGAGGTTTTTGAATGAGAACTAATGGGTTGGAATTGCTTGTTCTTATAAAAACGGATGCGGACTTTTACGTTTTGCTTTTTGCGGCGGATGTAATTTCTATCGTTGACTGTTTCTTATCGTTATTTTCTGACAGACAGGAAAATTTAGTAAAAAGGTAGAGCAGTTTCCTATGCGGTTTTTGATTGAAAATGGATGAAGCTGTATCGCTTTTTTTTATAGAATGTTTGTATCGCTTTAATCGTTTTTTATCGTTATTTTGGTAGACTATCCTTTCGTTCTGTATCGTTTTCAATGGGATATTTCACATTATTTCCTTTTCTGTTGATTCCTATCCGTTTTAATCGTTTCTTATCGTAAAAGCCGAGTTTTAGTGCAATATCATATCGTTTTGAATCGTTTTCAATGGGTTATGTCACATTATTTTATTTTCTGTTAATTATTATCCGTTCTACGAGGCGGTTCATAGTCTGGAATGATTAGAAAAATCTACGTTAGTACCCCAGGGAGTGGACGACCGCGAGGTAGACCACGACTACAATGGGAGACTGACGTAATAGACGACCTTAAAAAATCGGCTGCCATGGTAGTTATGTCGCTGTTGCGAATAACCGTGGTGAATATTCAAAGCTGATTAGCCTGGCAACGCTCCTACATGGAGCATGAACGCCTTTAAAAAAAAATAATTGTAATTAAACTCTGTGTTGATAGAAAAAGGTTACTACTAGTGTTGAATTCAATACGAGTAAAACACAGGTTTGTCATTTTTCTAGATTATCCACACCTAATCGATATCCATTAAAGTTTGACTCTAAAGATCTTGCAGAGAAAGAATCTGTAAGACTTCTAGGAGTAGAAGTTGAAAACAATATGAAATGGAATTCTCATATTTTTAACCTAGCTAAGAACGCTGTTCAAAAATTAGTTTTTTTTGGGCGATGCCGTAAGTTTTTTAATAGCGAACTTTTTCTTTTAATTTACAATTCTTTTATACGACCTTGTATGGAGTACTGTTCACACGCATGGGGTGGAGCATTTGTTACTAGTTTGAAGTGCCTTGATTCTGTTCAGCGGAAAGCTGTTAAATTGAAATTGGCAACTCAACTCTTACTAATGAGCTTGATTCCTTACAGCACAGACGAAATATTGCTGATCTGACAATTTTCTATAAATACGTTATGGATAAACGAACTTCCGCAGAGATTAAATCAATTTCACCTGAACTAGCAAACCTGTCGCGTAACACCAGAGCTAATGTTGTAGCCCATCCTTTTACGGTTCATATAAAATGGTGCAGAGCTGTTGCTTTTTAACGTGACTTCAAGAGAGTTGAAATCTCATCTTATCTTTGGAATGCCTTACGTTCATGGGTTTTCCCCGATACCTTTAATCCTCAAAACTTTAAAGTTAGCGTTCATAAATTTCTTAAAGAAACTTAATTTATTCAAACTTAATCCTAATCCCTAGTTGGCGTGTTATCTTCGGATATTCAGAGACGTTATTTTATAATTTATTATAATTAGCACTAAACATGCCTAGCTTTGTGTAAAAAAAAAAACTACAAAAATCTAAAAACAACTCGGCCTGAAAATTGAGATGATGGGAAACGTTTCAAAGCTTATTAGATTTTTAGTCTTTAGGAGCCCCTTCTCATCATTTATAAATCTAGGGCTTTGGTTACTCAATTTTCCGGCATAATGGCTTGTTGTTGATCTCACTCAAGCTGCTATTGCTGTCAGTTGCACGAGGAATTCGACTTCGTTACCTTTAAACTTTCAGATTGTTTGACTTCTCCATGAACCAGCGTTTAAAACTTCATGACTAATTCCACCGCTGTCACCAAATCGTTGTTTCCACTTCTTGTCAGTCAGGGGACAGCTAATCTAACCCAATCTACCACAGTTAAATTTAATTACTAATTTGGTCACTAATGAAAAATTTATTATTAAAATATTTCTACGTTTTAAAAAATAAACATTTTAAATGGAAAAATAACATTTACGACACGTATAACCCAATCCAAATAATCACTTTTTATCAATATTCTGACGAAATTTCATCTGTAACTCAAACCGTCGGTTGGAACGCACTCCACGAACATTCTCAATTCTTTGTTTCTCCGTTGGTCTCGCCTTATATAAATTTATATTTTTTTGTCGTCGTTCCGTTACTTTATCGACAATAACCTTACCAACATTTGAATCAAGAATTGTACTAGTAGATTGAATTTTTTGTTTTTTTCCAGTAAATTCAAAAACATTTTTTGGAATCACAACTTTTTGTTCGTTGTTTGTAATTCTTAAAACAGAATTAAATATCGGTAATGGAATTTTGGAGGTGTTAACTGTTGAAAAAAAAAATTTTTTTTTAGAAAAATAAGATTAATAGTAAATAACAATAATTTACGTGTTTCTTTTTTGGTGTTCGCGTTGCGAATTTTTTTTGTATTCGTGTCGATTTCGATTTTTTTTACAGGTTTGGGAGAAGATAATTTGGATCGAGGGTATTTGGTGATTTTACTAACACCTGCATTTGTCGGATTCGTAGAAGTGTTGGTAACTCTTAAACCAGGACTTTTATTTGCAAACAAGTTTTTCGCTCTTTCAATTTTTTTTGCAGCATGTTCCGATATTGATTGCATTGAATCAAACAATCTTTCATGTATTTTATTGAAGTTTGGCAATTTTGTTCTTGAATTGGGAGTACGTTTTTCTTTTTTGTTGATAGTATTAGTCATCTCTATAAAAATGATTTATATATAGGTAAATATTTAATTATAATTCTCAGTTAGAGCTTACCTTCTTTAACATCATTTAATTTGATTTTTTTCTCGTTTTTTGTTTCAGCGTTTGAGACAGAGCGAATTCTTTTTGCAGCTTCTAAAATAAACATAAATATTTAATAATATAAATTATTCGATTGTTCAGTGTCTTACTTTTTATATGTGTTTGTATTTGTTTGTCTAATTCTAAAACTGATATTTCCCTGTTAGCTGGACTATGAAACGTTACATTTTTTTTATCTACGTCAAAATCTGTAACAGAAAGAGATCGTTTCTTTTTTCGAATACTTTTAATAGTCTTAACAGTAGATTTTTCGGTCGACGATTCTTTTAGTAGTTTCGAAAAGTTATCCATAGCCGGATTTAAATTCAATTGAGCTAAACTGTCTTGATTTTTCTTTTTTGAACTTGATAGTTTTTTCGTAGTTGAAGTATTGCCAAAAGAATGACTACGTTTCGTTTGTCTAGGCGTTTCATTATTCGGTTGTAAGTTTTCTTTTGTTTCAATCAATTTAGTTGTGCGTTTCTGCTTTTTTGCACTATCAATTAGTTCTTGTTTGGTAAATACAACATCATTTGGTTCCGGAGAAAAAGTTTCATTTAATGTATGATTTGCTGAATCTGATATCGATGTGCTTATTTCATTTGTATTTTGATCGGGTGTTTTAGGGGCAGTTTTGATGACAGTAACCCTGTTACGTCTATTTGATGAAGCCCGACGTGCGGATTTAGGAGTATCAATTAACAATGATATTCCAGACTCTGAAGCAATCATTTTACATATATCCGATGAAAGTCTGTTGTTTAGGTTAGAATCGTCACAATCCATTTTTTCTGAAAACAAATTTACGATATATTTACTAGAGATATGGATCCCAAGCATTCACCAACTATGACGCAAAGTTCGCATCATTTAGAAAATAGAGTTTTATATTTACCTGGAACCTTACTTCGTCGAGTTCGCATTGCCATTTTTTAAAAAAAAGTTATATTAAATTTAATTAGCAAGCTAAAAGAGTTTAAAAATTATAATGTCTAATCTACTGTTGTTTATTGTTTGACACCTTTTGCAGTTATAATTTTTAAATTATTAGTATGACCTAACGTACGCAATAAAAATTATAACAGTACCACTGTTATAATACACGATTTCAATGAAAATCTGTGAAACCGACAATATGCAAATTGCAGTTTATTGATAAAAAACAATAATCGAGGTGACATATAAATATTTCTATAAATTTTATATTTTATTTAATATTTTTTATTGTTATATATTTTAATCAATAAATATCTTTAATTTTTAGGGAAGTGAAGAAATATTAGTTCGTAAAAGAAGATACATTCTAAATTTAAAGTTATTTTTGTGTAAAATTTTTTTATCATGAGCGAAGATAATGGAACGCCGGAAAATAATTCAGAACCCAAAGATTTAAAAGAGGATTTCTTAAATGGTAAGCTAGCAGTTATGAAAATCAATGTTGTTTGATAAAAAGTTATTTGTATTTAATTTTTGATACTCTTATTGTAAGATTTAACTTCACCGGGTATTTTAATTAAAACAAACAAGAGCACACTTACAACCACACCCTGTCAATGTTAAATCTGCTAAATATAAATGTTTTCGATGATAAATGTAAGGTTTTCTTCTTGAATAAAATCGTTATATCTGTTAGAATAGGTGTGCAAGTTTTAACATTGTTCAGTTAAGTGGCGATAGTGCCGTTCTTTTTGAGGTATAAGCCTTTCTGAAGAGTCGTTATGACTGTGACTTGCTGTCGAGTTCTCTACAATATCATGCAGACGTTCATGCCCTGTGTCTTTCCGCTCTATATGGTGAGCATTTACATAGGTTCATAACTATGATATCAGATGAAAACTATATACTTAAGCCAGTGGTAGAGACTCCTTGTTGTAGCGACGGACTGAGTACTACTTGTCCTGCTTCGTATTTAAATTCTGAAACTCAGTTACTGACTTAGACCGGTACAACATCTTCCATCTTCCTTGTGGGATGCCTTGCTCCATTTTGGGGTATTTTTATTTGTTATTGTTAATGGTGTTCAGTTTTGAGTTGAATAGATAGGAATTCCTGCTTGATATCACTATACTGAATGCATCGACGATGGATAAGGTTACCACGATATTTAGTTCTCACCACAACTGTTGACAACTTTCGTAAGTTTTCTCTGTATTTTTTCGTCTTAGACGTTACCCTTGGGCCCGAGGTTGGACAACAACTCATGAATATTTGAGTACCAATGAATAATTATTGACAATTTTTCTAGTCACGCAATTCTTTTTCTGCCACGACTGCTGATACCAATAGGCAACAATCATGCCTAAATAAATAAATAAATATATGCCTTGCAGTGTTAACTGTTTCTGTACTTGCTGTTTCTCTAAATATGACTCATTACTTTATTATTTAAGTATTTTTACTTATGACCATATTATAACTGACATAGCTTATTTTTACTTATAACCATAAACATAGCTTTTACGTTTATGAATATTTCCTCTAGCAAATTCAGTGATATCCATAACCGCAGTAGTTGTGTTATAGGAAGATTTAAACCCAGATTGGTTACTAAACAAACAGTTACGACCAGTTAAGAATTCAATCATTTGCTGCTTAATCAGTATTTTTCGATAATGTTGGAAGAAAACTAATAGGACTATAGCCAGTAAGTTTTGTCGAGAAGATGACTTCGGTACAGGCAAAGAACCTGAGCCACTTTCCACTCCAAATCAATAGATGAGGTTGTTATTATTGTGTTTATCAAATGCAAGATGTGTCGGGAAAAAATGTCATGACCAGTCTTGTGAATTTTATAGGGATGTTGAGGGTTTTACCAAGATTTTACCAGAAGTTGACTCTCCAAACTTCGACTAACGAAACTTTGCGAAAGAACAAGAATAATTCATTTTCAGTAATGGCTTCATCAACTCTATCATTGGTTAGACTACATTTTTGGAGAGCAAAATGGGTGCTGAATTCCTCAGGTGTGAATCCATTAAATTCACTACTTTGGTCTCCTAAAGCACCCCTTCGTTTAAAAAAAATTAATCTAGGAACTAGAGCCATAATGTACATCGAAGTGAGTTGGTGGGTTGGCAATATTGTGGATTTCCACCGCGACAGTATTAGTAGAACCGTAGCTTTTTAGCCATGTTTCCGAAACCCTAATTATATCAAGCAAATTTTTTTATTTAAATATTCATTCATTTAAAAAGATTACGATGTAACGATGTAAATTACCATGTAACATGTTTTTTATGTCATCGAGTTTTGATGAGTTCGCAGAAGGCTTCATGCTTTGAGCTTTAAAATGTCCAATATTGAAATGTTTCTTCCTTGAATTAAGTTTTCGTTTGAGTATGGTATTATCGCTACGCGCTGGTTCACTGCAATCAATAAAGATGATTATGAAATGATGATTAGAAGCAAACGCGATCCTCACTGGAGATCGTGAAGTGTCAATCAAGCATCCTGTGATGTATTTGTTTCAAAAGGTATTGATGAGGTTTGTACTCTGTTGTTCTCAGCAAGTGTTAGCATAATACTTTGTGTATATCTTCGTGAGATGAAACTTTAACACTTTTCCCATTTATTTTAATATTTAACAGACCAAGGAAACTAAAAAATATTTTAAGCTTTTTTTTTATCCATAAGAGCAAATATACTATACATTGAAGTATGCTCTGGATGCAACATCAGTCTTAATGATTTATTTTAGCTTTGTGTTTAGTACCTTGAAGTATGAAGACATATGTCACGGATTGCAAAATTTGTTAAATTGACTATATCTGTGTTATTGAGTCCAACCAAGCGCTTGAAATAAATAATAACCGTTGTGTGAATTTAGCTTTGCCCTACAGATGCTTCTAAAACAAATTCTTTTATATCGGTCCCTAAATGATTATGTCTTGCCTTCTAGAAAGCATTTCCGATTTTTCTACAATACTTAATTCGTTGCAACCTTGTATTGTTAACAATCCGGCTTTCCAATAGTTCAATACGCTGTTTACACATTACTATTGCCATAGCAAACGTTGTATATACATCAGTTAGCTTTACGTCAACCAGTTTGTTAAGCTCCGCCCTAAATTTCTTCATCAAATCTGTTTTTAACACTCTTATGTTTTGAGCCTTCATGTCCAACATTTCTGTCCTAAACTTTGCGAGTCCATTGTTAAATTCCGACAAACTTAGCAAGTTGTTATTACTACAATAGAAGCAACTCCATTTCCCAGCTTTATCTTTAGAAACCTCAATCAGTTGTTTAGCACTAAGCCGTGCACACGTTTGATGGTAGCAACTTCCGCATTTGCAACAGTCCACAAAAACGTTCCCCCCTCGTTGGAACAAACAGGGCAACTAAACGTATTTGTTGTTTTGTTTTGCAAGGTTATATCAAATTGCCTTGTTGAAAATTCCACTTATGATCCCTGTGTTGGAAATTCCGGGTATTTGGAGGTATTCCCGTATTTTACTTTAAATATATTGCTTACACCATTTAAAGAAATTTAATTACACTTTAGTTAATCAAAGACTTGATTTAAACAGAATAAATGAAAGCTAAATAAATTTTCAACTAGTTTCGTAATCTCATTTCGACTTGGAATTTCGTTTCACTCCATTAGTATTTCTTCTGAATACGCATTAAAAATCCCCGGAAAAATATGCAACCTTGGCGCACCCCTCTAAGAATTTCAACGTTGTCGGTGTTGCCATCAGTAGTTCTACTTCTTGCTTGTTGATTCAAGTATAAGTTATTATCTTAGCACCTTTTCCTTCTAGGTTTTTCTATCATTTCCAAAGGTTTTTCAGAGTCTATGAAACATACATGGATATCTTTGTTCATATTTCTGCCTTTCTGTACCAGTGTGTTGAAGGCGAATAATGCTTCCCTGATACCCTGTGCCTTCCTGAATCCGAATTGCAATTCTGATTTTTGAAAATGATTTTTAGAAATATTTTCCAACAACGACTCATCAAGCTAGTACGATAGTACGATAGTCCTTACAATCGGAAGCGTTGCTCTTTTTAGGCAGTGTGTTGAAAGTAGAACTGAACCAATCGTTGGACAGAATACCAGTGTCATACACTCTGTGGAACAATTATGTTGGATTCTGATTCTTTCTTCGTCCAACAATTTTAACATTTTGTTGAGATTTCATCTCTATGGCCAACCAGTCTTTGGAATTTGTTACCACTGTATCCAACATTATTGGTGGTCCGCTCATTTCTTCTTGGGGCATTAATTCTGGGATATATTCTTTCAAATGGTTTTATCTGACAATTGGGTTCATTATCGTGTTCCCATTTTCATCTTTTATTATTATTTTTTTTTTTTTTTAATAAGAAGTGTTGTGTAGTAGGAATTACAAAATGTGTCACAACAACACATAGATACCTTTTAAGACGTAGGTCCCACAACAACATGCGTCTTGAGGTATAGGTGGACGCTTTTTTTAAATCTTTATGGATTGAAGGCACTAGAGACTATTGATTCGGGCAAAGCATTCCATGTGTACGATGTACGCACAAAGAAATCCCTTTGCATTCTATTACTATGACAGTGAGTAATCTCGACAGTCCGACCGCCCGCACAAACCGTTTGACGAGTAAAACGGGGAAAAACATATGTCTGAGGCATTAATGACCTGATTTCATCCGAGCACTGCTGGTGACGATATTTATAAAAAACAACGAGATCAGCAACAGTGCGACGATGTTGCAGGGAATCAAGATCTAATGTTAAATCTCGATCACCAACAATTAGTATAGCTCGCTTTTGAAGAGTCCAAAAGAGCCAGGATAGTAACAGATGCAGCGCCCCAAACTTGACAACAATACTCCATACAGGGACGGATATAGGACTTTTAAATGTGGAGTAATTGATGCGAAGTAAAATATTTTTTACATCTATTGAGGAGGCCGAGTTTTCTTGACGCGCTCTTTGCCATGGCCATTATATGATCGTTCCAGAGTAAGTCATTGGATATTGTGACTCCCAATAAATGAATGCTTTCACATGCGTCTATTTGGTCGTCACACATATTAATTGAAATATCGTTGGGAAACTCGGTCTTTGATCTGGAAACAATCAATAGCTGTGTTTTGGTGGAATTAAAATTGACCAAATTTTTGTCACCCCAATCGGCGACTTTTTTTAGGTCCTCGTTTACATTTATGGCAGCGTCTCTCCGGACGGGATTTATTCGTTCATGCATTTTACCCTTTGAAATCAGGGGGACGAATGACTTGTGCAGTGTACTATCATCTGCAAAACTATTTATTGGGTTACTGGTGATTTGCAACAGTTCGTTGATATAAATTAAAAATAAAGTGGGAGATAAAACTGAGCCTTGGGGTACACCAGCGGTTATTAATTTAGACTCAGAAGAAAAGCCATCTATAGATACCGAGATGTATCGGTTAGAGAGAAAATTTTGAATCAACTTCACGACTGCGGGATGAAAACCGTACGCAACGAGCTTGTTGATCAAGTTGGCATACCAAATTCGATCAAATGCTTTTGCGATGTCTAATGCGATCACGTACGTTTCACCACCTTTCTCAAGTATGCTATTCCAAAGATGTGCCACATAGTTCAATAGATCGGTTGTTGATCTTTTGTTTCTAAAATCGTATTGGCTGTCAGATATCAAATGGTTGTCTTCCAAAAATTCGGATATGTGTGAATTAATATAGTGCTCGTATATTTTAGACATGACTGGGAGTAAGGCTATTGGTCTATAATTTGAAATATCACATTTCGTTCCTTTTTTTGGGACAGGCTGGACATTGACCAACTTCCAGCAGGATGGATAAATACCAGATTTATAGGATTTATAAAATATTTTGGTGAAGGCTGGTGCAAGTTCTTTTGAAAATGTTTTTAGGATAACATGAGGAATGTTGTCCAGATCAGAAGCTGTGTTGTTGTTTAACCCCCTTAAAAGTTTTTCGACAATTTTGGGTTTGAAATGTAATTGTTTCATATTAACTCCTGAAGACTGGATTTGGGGTATTTCTTTAGGAGTTTTTAAAACTGTTGAAGTTGAAGCAAAGCGTTCCGCGAACAACGTAGCTTTTCTTGCAGGGTCAGTAATGATTGAGTCACCATCAATGATAGGAGGGATAGAAGATTTAGTACCACAGTTTAAAGAATTAATGGCACTGTAAAAACTTTTGTCAGAAATTGACATACTCGAAAGTTTTGCCGCTTTCGCTCTGTCAATCTCTGCTTTTTCGTTTTCAAATCGTTGGATTAAAGTTTCTTTAAAATTCGTTAATGAACGATGATTGTGTCTAAAAAGATATAAAAATCTAAGTGCAAAAAATCAACTTGGTAGACCTCATGCCACTTAATTCATTCTTCTGTTAATTGAAACCATTTACAATAGTTCCATCGAAGTCGCTTCATATTTGTTGGCTGTTCAAATTCACACTTTGTCCCAAAAAATGCAAGACAAAATTTTTTACCGGAAGTTGCTATGCAAAATTTTGGATGTCAAAAATTAAATGTCAGCGCCAAAAGTTAAAAAATAAATTATTGTTTGGGACACACCTTATCTTGTCCAATATCGCCCAAACACTGATCAGCATTCAAAGATCCTTTCCCTAAAAATCCAAAACTTGTTGTAAAGTTCCTTCTTAATTTCAGTCCTTCTAATTGAGTGGGCTGTGCAAACATGGGGTTCAACATGGTGAAGCTATTTGCAAAAAATTCACAATAAAATTGTGCCGAATCTCAGTTAAATATAGATCGCCAACTTCACTGAGAGCTAGTGTCCAGTAGTAGTCCGCTTTATCTATCACTTATGTTAAGCTCAAGCTATATTTTAAAAACCATTTTTATAGTAATGGTATTATGTGTGCCATTATTTGTGTAAAATTTTATAGTTAAATTGAAATGCATGCGCTTGGCTTGAATTAACCTGCGATGTTTCTGTTTAAGTATCACTTATGATGTGCTTAAAACTAAGTTATACGAATTGTCTAAATATAGGTTAGTTAACATTATTCTATAAATTTCTTAAAAGTCTGGTTAATTGTTGTTATTTTTTTCTTCCAGCAAGCCACAAACGAAATAATAATATGGATAATAGTACAAGTGAACCGTTGTGTAAAGTTCAAAAATTAGACGTAATCGAATTTAAATTCAATCCTAATTTAACAACACCTAAATTTAATAAAGAATTCAACACCAGCTGGAAGACAAATTCACCATGGAAAAGTGAAAGCATTGAGTTGTTAAACGACCCGTTTCAAATATGCGTCCTTGAAAATTTTCTTAACAATTCTAAAGTCATTGAAGAATTAGTAAACGAAATGTCTGACAGTAAATGGACACGTAAAAAAATGGATTTATATGAGTTTAACCAGGCAACAATTAACCAATATGACACAAAATTTAAGTATTTATCACATTTTTATGATTTTTTGAAGAAAAATGTAATGCCATGGATGTCAAATTTGACAGGTATTAAATTGAATAGTGTATCAGCATCATGCTCAATGTATACGGCAGGAGATTACCTATCTGTTCATGACGACCTATTGTCGAATAGGAAAATTGCATTTGTGTTTTATGTAACACCGTGGGATGATGTAGCGGAATGGAATGAAAGTATGGGTGGTGCCTTGGAACTATTTGCAAGAGACGAAAATGGCTTACCCAAATTTCCGATTGTAAAACAAATATTTCCAAAGAATAATCAATTTGTTTTTTTCCATGTAAATAATAAATCATTTCATCAGGTTGCTGAGGTAACTTCAATCGATTTTCCAAGACTAACTATTAATGGGTGGTTTCATGGGTCTCGTAATACTGAACCGGAAAAACGTGTATGCTTGTCGCAGAACTATAAACCACCACACAATGAAGATATCATAACATCAGAATGGATAAATGAATGTTACTTAGATGTAATTACCAAAAAACAAATTCAACACCAAATAGAGACTTCATCAGAAATATCATTGGAAGGATTTTTGATATCTGATTTTTTCAACGTTGTTTTATCTGAATTGAAAACAAACCAAAGTTTAAAATGGAATATTGAGGGACCAGCAAATCAAAAATATTATGAATCATTAGACATAAATAACCTACGAGGTCCTTTGAATGATATATTTAAATTATTTTCATCTGACGAATTTTTTAAGCTTTTATTTGAATATACGGAATTAGATTTATATGGGAAAAATAAAAAACAACCAAAGTGTGAAATTAGTTTACAGAAATGGAAACCCGGATGCTACACTATCCTCGGTGATCCATCTGAATATTCTGAAAGTTCCTTAGATGTTATAATTTATTTTAATGCAAGAGATGGAGTTGGTGTAATAACTTATTTGTTACCAGAAGAGGAAATCACTCAGAATTCAAATAGAAATAGTTCGTCTGACGATGAATCGGATGGGTGTGACTCTGTACTACTTACTTTGTACCCTAAGAATAACGTATTAAATTTAGTTTACAGATCTGAGGGTACTGCTAGATTTACAAAATATGTTTCAAAAGCATTTACAGATACTGATGAACATGTTTATATATTAGTTTGTAATTATAAGGAATAATTAAATAAATTATAGGTTTAAAAACAAATATTTGTTTTTTACTGATTTTACGTTATGGGTTTCTGTTAGAAGAATTTATTTTAATATGTTATTAAATTTTTTATCCATTTTCAGATAAACTAAGAATGTTTTCAGCTTTAGCCTTTATTGTAGTTATAATTGGTATTGGAGTTCCAATGTGGTGGAAAACAACCGAGGTTTACAGGTAAGCTCATCAAATAGAATTATAATTATAACAATAAAAATTCCTTTTCCTATAGGGTTTCCTTACCTACAGCTGGAATAGAACATTTGAATAAAGTTCCAATTGAAATATCGTCCCGAATCGGAATTTTTATGAATGATAATTCTAGACACAATTTAATTATTAATGAACTTGAACAAGAGTTTTTACAACATGGTTTGTATAGTTTTATTTACACCAAAACTAAAAGTTATAACGATTATCCGTTTACATAGATTTTCTGCGGTTGAAATTTATTAAAATAAATTTGGAACCATCAGAAATACAACTTGCTAAAACGCCAGCTAGTTTAGAAAAAATAATTGTTAAAAAATATCAATTTACCAAAGGTGAATTTATGTTCATAGAATGGCCAAAATTTTCAGAAGAACTTCTTGTAACAACCGATCGAAGTGCTTTCATTTCAGAATCGATATGTACTAATTTTTATAATTTAAAATTTTATTTTGTTTTATTTATTCATAATTTTTTTTACAGCTTGGATGAAAATTCGAAATGTTCTTAAATTGTGGATTTTTGAAGAATACAATTTGAATTCGATTTTAGGAAAAGTAAAGTCTTCAGATGGACAGATCATAAGACATATTAATGCACCACCACAACCAAAATATGATATATTAATATCGGTATTAAATCCTAATCCAGATCTTCAAAAAATTCATTGGAATGTACGAGCCGCTGCTGAAGGTATTATTATAGAATTATTTTTTTGATCAAGTGTGGTGGATTTTATTCAAGACTTATTTTAGCATATATTCAACCATTTTTGGATTCAATAAATGAACTTTCAAATTTTACACTTAAATCGCAGTGGAAATACCAAGTGGAATTTGATTATTCCAATAAACAGGTTAGTAGGGGAAATTCGATTAGAGTATGGATGTAATTGCCCTTCCACTCGTATTTGTTTATTGTTTTACTATATTTAAGATTGTTTTACTGTAATATTTTTAATTCTAACAATCCTGAGGATTCTTCTATCCCTCAATGTCACAAAAACACATTAGTATACTTGCTATATGTGTTATTATGGTTTTCCATATTATTCACTGTTTGTGTGCTTTTGTCACTTTTGAATTAAAATTCAATATTTAAAAATATACTTTTTACTGTTTATTTTTAAATTTATTTATAATAATAAAAACTTCCTTATAGTAACAATTTGATTTTTATTTTTTATTTTATAGAATATCGATTTCGACTTACGTCATCCTCAGTTCTTAAATTATTATTACAATTTTTGCTTAAACTATTACTTATATACTATTTCAACTGCTGTTTTTTATTATTATGTCATATATTTTGTTAGTTTTAGTGTTGATTTTATCATTTAAAATATTGTTATTGTTTTTATGTTTATATATTTCTATTTCTTCCAATCTATCTAGATTTTGTCCTTTTCTTTTTTTGTGTAATATGGTTAAATTTGTGTTGATATTGGTGTATTTGTGTTTTTCTATTTTCAAATGTTGGGCATATCTGGATTTTGGATCGCTTCTGTTAATTTCATTGGAGTGCTCGATAAATCTTTTTTTGAAGGACCTCCCCGTCTGGCCTATGTAAAATTTACTGCAGTCGTCACAGGTAAGCTTATAAACACCTGTGTCTAAGCTTTGGGTTTTTTTAGTTTTTAGGTAGTTTTCTATTTTATTTTTGTTTTTGTAAGCCGCAATATAACCATATTTTTTTAAAGTTTTTTGCATTATTTTGAATGTTGTTCTATTGTATGTTACGCCTACGTATTTTTTACCTGCTAAGTTTTCTTCATTCTTCAACGTTGTTAGGGTTCGCAAATTTTTCTTGTTTTTATGTTTTCTATTTAATGTGTCAATCATTTCATTTTTATATCCATTTTTACTGGCTATGTATTTTATATTGTTTTATACAATATATTGATCATGTGGTTGTAGGCAGCTAGTTTATGTTGGTATGGATGATGTGATTTGATATTTATTGTTTGATCCGTTTGGGTTGGTTTTCGGAATATTTTGAATGTGTGTTTTGAATCTACATTTTTGATTGATAAATCCAAAAAGTTTATTGTGTTATTTTCTTCATTTTCTAACGTGAATTTAATGGAAGGTTCTATGCTGTTTATGTATTGGTGTAATAGATTAGGCTGTCTATTTGTTCCTTTGAATAATAAAATTATATCATCAACGTAGCGATACCAATAAATGATATTTTCTTTGTGTGGATTTGAGTTATTATGTATATATTTTGTTTCAAAATCGTTGAGATATATTTCGGCTAATGTTAGAAAACTACCTAAAAACTAAAAACACCCAAAGCTTAGACACAGGTGTTTATAAGCTTACCTGTGGCGACTGCAGTAAATCAACACAAATTTAACCATATTACATAAAAAAAGAAAAGGACAAAATCTAGATAGATTGGAAGAAATAGAAATATATAAACATAAAAACAATAACAATATTTTAAATGATAAAATCAACACTAAAACTAACAAAATATATGACATAATAATAAAAAACAGCAGTTGAAATAGTATATAAGTAATAGTTTAAGCAAAAATTGTAATAATAATTTAAGAACTGAGGATGACGTAAGTCGAAATCGATATTCTTTAAAATAAAAAAATAAAAATCAAATTGTTACTATATAAGGAAGTTTTTATTATTATAAATAAATTTAAAAATAAACAGTAAAAAGTATATTTTTAAATATTGCATTTTAAGTATACTTGCGTACAAAAATCAGGATCGTACAAAATTATGTAACTTTTTCATTTACAATTCCATTGTAACCTATTTTCTTTGTTACGAATTTATCACGTTTTATACAATAATAGAAATGATGAACTTCATATACCAATTTTATAGGATATTGTTACGTTTTTCCAAACTTCCTTCGAATTGGCCTAACTCACAATTCGATAAACGCAATTCCCAATCTCTTTCTGAGTTCGATCACTGATTAGTAAGCACAAACACCAGGTTTTATTAAGTATCCAACAATTTAATTGTTCCACAACAATAGGAAAACAATACAGCAAACAATATTCCTAACTAGAATATTCTTTTAACAGCTCCAGAAACTCCAACGGTTTATTGTAGAAATTTCCAGTAACACAACGCTCAAAATAATACACAAATTATTTCTACTTAATATCACTTATAACTTTATTACACTTATAACTTTACACAAAAACTAATTTAAAAATCACTTTTATAATTTTGACTTCACTATCGCAGGTTTAAAATAAAACTAATTCTACATTTAATTTCGCTTTACTGTCGCAGGTTTAAAATAACACTAATTAATTACTACAAGAGGTAATTTCCTTATATACATTCTGCTTAATCTCTAGAAATTTCGCGGTCACTTTTTAGAAACCTTGAGAAAATATTAGAATATTCGATTATTTTACGTTACGTTGATTTGATTCATAAAATCATTTGTTTTGTGTAGACCTTAATTCTAAGAACATGTACAACAACAACAACACTATTCATTTCATTCACTTTCTGTTGTGTTGATTTTATTTTCCTGAAAGTCACCGTAATCGTCTAGATTATTCTGTAATCGTACCAATATATTATTCACGTTTAACACTCGACAGTTCGTCCTTCCAATTTTAGCGGCAATTTTAAAGTTGATCATTTCGATTCTTTTTAGACTTCAACAGTTTAAAACGGAAACGATCAGATTTTACTGCTCCGAATCAATTTTTTTCACTTCTACCTATTAAACCAAAAATTTAAAAAAGTTTCCTTTAATTATCAGGCCATTGCCGTCACGATTCCGTATCAGCAAAATACCAAAACCTGGCAAAGTAATTAAAACACTGCTAAAATTGTTGAATATGATATAAGAGAGGGTGAGAGAAGTTGTTGAATTCTGTCACCCACTCGACTGGTGATATCGATGACACCACAACATATTTAATAATTAATTACCTGAATTCTAGCGTGATTATGCATAATAACTGGTGAGGGAGTATTTGTGGCGACATAATTTACCTAATATTAATGAGTCATTCGGCAATTATAAATGAATTTTGTGCAATTAAAAGGTATCATAAAAATTATTTAAGGACATTCACTCAATCCTTAATAAATAATAATAATATGAAAATGTAAACAAACTTTTAAAAGACAAATAACAAATATAGTCCATCTTAGCACTTTCTCTGGTATTTATCTTTCCGTTTGTAATTTGCTGTAATGTCATATCGAACCTTTGTTCTAATGTCTTCTTTTATCTTATATCAAAAATTTTACCCCAACTTTCCCCCTTCTCTTTAGGAGACCAAAGCTAATAAATTTGTTACTATTTAATATTTTTCAATAAAAATTTAAGAAAACTATACTAAATATATACTGAATGAAATAGAAAAACGCGATCCCCATATTTCTTATTTATGCCCGTCAAAAATTCCTGAAAATCTTTTTTTCGGCCGTCACAGTGGCCTTAAACCCTTAAACTTTGAAGCTAGTTTAGATATCATCTCAACAGTGCATAATCAGAAAGCGTTTGTCGAAGCTTGTCAGCAAAACATTATAAACATTTTGGAAGAAACACATTATTGAATTATTTTTGTTTTTATTTATTTAGGTTCCTTGCAAATCGCTTCAAAAAATTTAATATATGTTGAAAAACAACATATTTGTATATTTTCAATTTTTAGGTTGTTTTTTCTTCATTTCAACCTTTCATGTTACAAAAAGGAAAAAGGTTGAAATAGTAACAATCAATTCAAATTAATTAATCCATAATTTCGATTAAATTAATTATTTCTTGCTTTTTTCAGATTCAAGACAGTTCAGCACTTGGCCGACATTTTGCAATAATGGAAGATACTCTTCCACATATCATAACTTCGGTGGAACGTAAACTAGGAACGGAAGTTTCTAAAAATCCTTCAATTCACATAATTGTTTATGTTCCTCCATGTGAAAAAAGTCCACTTCATATATATAAAACAGGTGGAGGTATGGCATCTAAAAATGATGTTGATTCATTTTTTTCTTCCAACTGGGGTGGTATAATAATTGCAAATCCAGATGAAAAAGTTTGTTTGGAATATATGAAAGCAAAACAAAAGGTTGAGTTTCATTTAAGCTCTCAAAAAATAATGCCAATCGGTCTTTATTTATTAAGAAAAATATTTGGTCTTCAAAACGATGTAAGTCCATAAATTGATGGTATAATATTTTTTGTAACAAAAATTTCTACATTTTTCAACAGATACCAATCAGTGGTGCATCCATGACAGAACTTGAAACAATTGCACCAAGAATTTGGGAAATTGACACTTATATTCGCACAAGAGTTGTTCACCTAATTGCATCAGCGACGATTACTTTAAATTCATTGATAAAATTATTAGGTGACATAAGTTATATCGTCATTAACGACGATGTTGGCAATGCAATAAATGTAGCGTATGAAAATATAGTTCAAGCTAAATTTAACCTCAAAAATGGGAATTTAGATCAAGCTATTTATCATGCAAAAGTTGCATTTGCTAATTCTGAAAAAGCGTTCTTCGATCCGAGTTTGCTTGCTCTCTTGTATTTCCCAGATGAACAAAAGTATAACGAATTATTGAATTGATGTCTATATTTATAAATAATTACTCTAAATTATTTCAGATATGCTATTTATATACCTTTATTTTTGCCAATAACAATTCCAGTTATCCTGTCTTTAGGAACTATCAATAGGTTTCGGGCGAAACTTATGGGTAAAAGAAGTGCGTCAACAGAAAGTGAGAAAAATAAGAAAGAAACTGACGAAGAATTACTAAAAAATAAAAAAAAAGCTAAGAACGAATAAAGCGACTATTAAACAAGAACAAATGTTTTGGTTTTAAATTTTATTAGTAAATTTTCAGAAAAGTATGTGTACAAAGCCCATATTACAATATTATTTATTTTATATTATTATTTTTATATTTACTATATTGTGGTATTTAAATATATTATGGGTTGGTCAATGGTGCAGATTCAAAGGTCATATCGTTAATGGGTTATGTTTTAAGCGGCGGGTCGGGATATTCCAGGTGGTCTATAAATCGCGCTTATTGTTCTTCTGGAATGACAAAGTTAAAGTTAAACGTCGGTTAAGTGATATTCAGTATATATAGCTACACTCGATTCGCTGCTGGAATTGCCCAACTTAATATTGCACCTGGATATCTCTTTGGCATATATCGTGACATAAATTGTGGAGTCTCCTTAGAATCATCGTCCTCTTCTAAAGATGAATCTACGTTTCCACGAGATAATATTAAACCTAAACGTTCATAATTAAATAAAGTTATTTGTACAAATTAGTGTTAATGAGGAGAACAGAAATATGACAAACAACCAATTTTGAATAATTACATCTGTTACTAAAATTAAGGTAAAATGTTTTAAAATTACTTTTAAATCGATTTACTGCTCGCTTCTGATATGATCCATCTGTAAAATCATAATCGGAGGGTCCTGGTGGGTGATATAAATCTGAAATTAAACACAAATAATTTACGTATATAAATATAGTTTTAAATTATGTTTTGAAGAATATAACAGAGAATGTGGTTAGAAAGAGATCGGGACGGTACCTTCAACAGGAACTACACAGAGACCCCAGATACACAGCTGCAAACCACAGTGAGCCGATTCCACGACAGATTTGGGGCAAAAAAATTATCTTCAGTTTGTGAGTGACAATATTTAATTTGCAAGATCGCCATTTTAAGAAATAACATTAAATTGCTAAATTGCGAATTTCTCTAATTTCTTAAGAGTACTTTCTTATTTTCGGATATTACAACTTTAGTGAGTTCTCTGACTTTGTGTGAATATTTCTGAAATACATAATTTTTTATTTGTATTTTTTTTTAATGCAACTTTTTTTGGGAAATTTTAAGTTTTTTTTTAAATTTAAAAAACATTTTTAATATTTTTACAAAAAAGAACGTAAACCATTTTATTCATTATGTTAAACTTCTTTGGTGCCGTTCACATATTGCCTCAATTCATACAGTTTAGCTAGCTGAGACTCATATTGAAGTGAGCAGATTTTTTAGAAAATCTGACAAATACGTTTTGCTCTCTACACTGTTTGAGCTCGGAACTGTCTGTCAGAGCCCATGTCAAAGATTCTATGTTTTTTATTACAATAATTTTTATTCAACTATTTTAGTTGAATTGTATTTTAACATAAATTATATGAAATATTTTATGAATAATTCTCGACCGTTTTATTTTGTGTTATTTAGTTTCCTTTTTTGTTTGAAAGTTTTGAAATTTTTTTTGAACGGAATTCAATCTTAGACAAATGGGCGGAGTCTTAATCGGCAACTAGTTAATATTTTTTAACTGTTCGTTTTATTCGATTTCCAAATTGATTGTTTTATTTTATCTCACAACAACAATAAACTTAAAAAACAGCGCTTTGGTCTTAAGTGTCAAGTCAACCAACGCAACTAACACTGGCATTGTTAAAATATTTATTTGGGTTTTTGTGTGTTGTTGTCTCCTTATATGCTTTTAACTATTTATACATTTCCTTCCTTAAATCCTCCATGCCTGATTCGACTACTAAATAGTAAGTAATAACACTTGGTTTTATCAAATATGTGTCGAGTTTATTTATGTTCACTATACTGAATTTTACACTATACACAGTGCTTTTTACACTACACTATATCGCCTTTCGTACTTTACACTATATCGCCTTCTGTATACAATCGGTTTTTATTCTAAAAATAACCTGTTTTAAATACTATTTTAATCCGTTGTAGAAGTTAAACAATATAAAACCCTTCCTTCACAATCAGCTTGATATTAGAATTAAAACAAATATTTCATGATAATGAGTTAAATGGCTTTCGTTGTTGTTTGGTTATGGTGATGGAAAAGGTGCAAAGAGTGTTTCAGTGAAGTTAATTATAATATTGTTTTGTATATGAGAAATATCGAATTTTTTTAAAGTACATAGTTTGAGCATAGGGGCGCCCCAACATGAATGAAAAATGAAAATTTTGCGAATCCAGAGTAGTTTTGAAATTAATTTGCTCAAGAATGGCTATACCGATTTCAACAAACTTTTTTTGTTTGATCAGTTAATCTTTAGAAAAAAAATTTATTAAACTTTTTTTTAATTAATTTTAAATTCAAAATATTAAACAATCTTTTTTACAGATGGCGCTTAGGTCAAAAATCAATTGCATTTGAACTTTTTTTTAAAAAAAAGTTCTATCCTTACTCTAAAACATCTCAAATTTCCAAAGAGGTTATTTTTCGTTTTCTTGAGATATTTAATTTTAAAGATTTTATGTCCGACTGAAATTCTAATTTTTCATCATTTTTTCGAACTTCAGTGGTTAAAATTTTTTGTTAATAAAAATTGTTAATCATTCAACGGAAATTATGAAAAGGCAGGAATTTCTTTACTTTTCTTTTGAGTTTATTATAGAAAAACTCTTCTTATGTTTCATCCTTATAATATTATTATTGTTTTCTCATTTCAATATTTTTCTGATATATGTAATTTGTTTAGTAAATATTCTACATTTCGTGATGTAGAATATGTAGATTGGTAGTATAGTACCAATGAAGAATATACTACAAATTCAGAAAATACTCAAAATAATCTACCAAAATTAATTTTCGCGAAGTTCTTGAACATCTTTTCGGCAATAAAATAAAAAATAATAGTTCAAAAATAACGAAAAAGGGTGAAGTGAAATTTGTTTTTTATGTCTTTTATATGAAAAATAAAAAAGATACGGCAGTAAGGGGGTTTTTAAATACCGCGGCCCTGAAAATTTCTTTTTACTGTCGCCCCACAAATAATGAATACAAGATAAACTTTAGAAATGCAAATTCCGTTAAATAAATATATATATTATAACTCCTGCTAGAGACAAACATAATATTTGAACCTGGATTCAGAATTTTTCCAAAAATTTAAGTTAAATAAATATCGACACGAACCGATTCACATATAATACTTATTTATTATTACTTACACAACATTTTGGATAAATACTTTGCATCATCCCCAACTATGTCTTCCATTTCATCACCATTTTTATTTTGTATTAAATTTTTATAAATATGTAACCCTTCTTTATTATGATTGTTATCAGTTTTACTATTTGCTGTTGCACTACAAATACTATCAAAAATTATTAAAATTGTTATAACCGAAAAAATGTTTACAAAACTCATTTTGAATAAAGTTCTAAGCTTAACTGAATTCTACTTTCCTTTTATAGGATTTTTATTAATTAAATTTTCTTAGTTGGATATTTTTCAATTGTTTTTCATGATTTAAAAAAAATATATGTAAGATGTATGCTTATGACTGATGAGTAGATTATCATAAAAATGTATTATAAAAACAGTGTTCTGCGTTTACTGTATCACATTTCTACCGTAAGTACGTTCGTTCTATTTAGTAATTTTAATCAAATTTTTTTGTTCGAATAAAATTCAAGTCTGTAAAATGTTTATTATATGCCTACAAAAAATTCGATTTTGCAATGCACTAATTTTTTCACTACCAACCCTTTGTTTATTGGAGGTTTTTGTGATTACATACATTTTAACTCTAATATATGCCAAATGCATGAAGTAAGAAAAAAATAACAGAGATGAGAAGAATGGAAATGATTCAAAGGCATACTAGTATGTATACACAAATGACAAGATAATAAATTTTAATAAAAAATTCAAAATTAAGAAAATGATTTTGAAATCAGTAGCAGATTTTTATAGAAAAATGATGGTATGAACAATAAACGTGGTTTTTGTGTAAAAATCTGTATTAGGATCTTGAAATTAGCACAACCGCCCAACCTATAATATTAGAGTAGACTAGCATTTATCTTCATCATTTGCTTATACGGTTGCATAAATGGATTTTTATCGTTTTGGTAATTTGTTCACAATTTAAATCTTACAGTTTCTAGTTACGATCAATTAAATTATTTGTATTTTGGTGAACTGATTAGACATTTTTATATCCATTGAAGCTAGTCAATTTAGGTTGTTGTATTTTGTTTTACGTGTAAAGAGAACAAGTTGCAAGGTCTCATGATGTTAATGCTATTAAATATCGAAAAGTTAAACAATTCTATTAGGATCGTAGCATATATAGGTCATTCCTCATTCTATTGACCTTCTGGACTGTCTTAATGTTGTGGCATTAGGCACTATACCATTTTCAGACAATTTTATTTTTCATTCGGTTATAATTAGTTGCTATTCTTATGATATGTCCTTGCTCACCTGGTACATTGCGGACTCTCTTCATCGCTCCCCCTTTTAACTTATACGCTTAATAATGGTCCTAAGGAGGGATAAGAATAAGGGCTAACGAAAGTTGCTATAATTTTTACTTGTAAATAGAGTAAAATAATTTTTTAGAAACCCTCTCCTTTACCGCTATTCTTTTATTTGTGCTCCTCTACTGCATGTGACTGCTCTATAAGCTGTTTTTCTAAGCTTCTCTCTACGAACTATCTCCATGATAGGCAACTCATAGTCATTAACTACTTTCATGATTGTATTTGTCCAACCTCAAGATTTTTGGATATCGCTATTACTTGTAATTTGTGGAAACCGTTATTATTCTTCTCGCAGTGTACTCAGGCTTACTTGGGCACAAGGTTTTTCCGTCTAGTCATGCCTAGATAATTCTCAATATGTGCCTGCATATACAATTGTGTAATGGATAGCCTGGAAGAATGCTTGAACAGGGTGTATTATAGTCTCTGATTCTTTAGTGTCATTTGTGATTACCATAAGTAGCTTGTAATAGTTTTTTTTTCCATCATTAACAGACACATTTTTCGTATAGTCTCAGATTTATTAGTTGTCAATTTTTTTTATTAACATGTACAGCTCGTAATAGTTTCCCATCCATTCACCTTCAATAGTCATATTTCTATAGTCCCCGTAACCTATAGTTTCCTTATTTTTCCTAAAACTTACTTAAATTTTCAATAGCTGGACACACATATTTGAGAAAAAAATTGAACCAATTACACTAATTTTATATATTAATTAATATAATATAATATTAATTAATTTGAATTAATTAAAAACTTTCCTTAAATATTATCTATATAAACATTAAAATTTAATTTCACAATCCACTAAAATTGACTCGCGCTACGTTTCCATTCGATTATTTTCAATATACTACTTGAATTTGAATTTTCTAAACATCAACCGTAATTAAACAATGAAGTGTTCAAACCTCATAACAGCTGTGCGTATTTTTCCAGTCGTCAACAAACAAAGATTTAATATCTAGCCTTGATAAACATTCGATTGTTTTTGTATGAATATTTTCCTTCAAATAATCTTTCCGTTACGGAACTGAAATTCACTGTAATGCTATTATAGATTATAGTTTTGTACTACCTACACACCATAACATCGATTGAACTTGCATTTAATTCATTTTAAATTCAATGTTAAATGTTATTAATGTATCGGAAATGATTTGTATCGCAAAATTATTTTGTGCAATAATATCAAATAACAAACAGTTTTGTATAACCATAAAATGTTCCTAACAATTGAATACTTGATGTAAATTAATTGTCTTCCATCTAAAACCCTGTATTCGAGTTTTTTCGATACTGAAAATTTTGGCTATATAATGAGCACTGTAAAAATTTTCATTCTCTTGTGCAATGGATTATCTTTCATGAATGTCAAAATCGAAGGTAATTTTGCATTCATACATTTTCATCCTAACTTTAAGTTATATTTAAGTAGTGAAGTTTTTTTTATTAAATTAAATTCTGTTAATTTAGTTCAATTGGTGCAAGTTTTTTTTGTTAAATGTTATGCCCAACTAGTTAAAAATTTAAAAAGAAAAATTTAATTGTTTTTGTGTTGTGCAAAAAAAATATGAAAAGAATTAATCATACATGTTTGTGTTGTTTAACACCAAAGTTAAAACAAAGAAAAAAATTATATGTCTTGTGCCGTTTACCGTGCGTCTGAATTATACAAAAAAAAATTAATTTACAAAAGTGTTAAACAAAACCAACATACCATATATGTTTGTGTTGGACAAAATAACTAAAGGTAACAAGATTTCAAAATATTCCTTGTCAAATTTTAAATAGAAATTATGAATGTTGTTATTTGTTTATAATACTGATAGTTTTAGTATGAAAAATAAAGCATAAATTGTCTTATAAATTGTTAACTAAAATAACAGTAACTAGTGTTGGTACAATTTATTACGTGTTTTTTTTGGATTTCGACGCATCCGGCAACAATTACCTTTCAACGTATTGCTCCACAATCGTTGATACAAATTATTACCGTTCTATTTCGACGAATGATTTAACTGGTATTGGTACGATTTATTACATTTGTTGGATTTCAACGTATCCGGCAACAATTACTTTTCGACGTATTGCTCCACAATCGTTGATACAAATTATTACCGTCCTATTTCAACAAATAATTTAACTAATATTGGTACAATTTATTACATTTGTTGGATTTCAACGCATCCGGCAACAATTACTTTTCGACGTATTGCTCCACCATCGAGGATACCAATTATTACCGTTCTATTTCGACGAATGATTTAACTAGTGTTAATACAATTTATTACATTCTTTTTGGATTTCAACGCATACGGCAACAATTACCTTGCAACGTATTGCTCCACAATCATTGTTACCAATTATTACAGTGCTACTTCAACGAATAATTTAACTAGTATTGGTACAATTTGTTACGTCTTTTGGATTTCAACGCATACGGCAACAATCACCTTGCAACGTATTGCTCCACAATCATTGATACAAATTATTCCAGCTCTACTTCAACGAATAATTTGACTAGTATTGGTGTAAATTATTACCTTTTTGATTTCAACGTATTCGGCTGTAATTGCTGTAATTGTTACCATACTCACCTGTGATTATGAACTGATTCGGCGCTTATGCTTACAACCAGATCCAACGTTTCTACTTATCATTTCATTCAACGTTTATAAGTACAAAATTATCCGACGCTGTTGATTGCAAGTTTGTTTAACGTTTCTACTTAACGTTTTATTCAACAAAATTATCCAACGATTGCAAGTTTAATTAACGTTTCTACTTATCATGGTATTCAACGTTTATAAATACAAAATTATTCAACGCTGTTGATTGCAAGTTTGGTTAACATGTCTACTTAACATTTGATTCAACGTTTATAAGTACAAAATTATTTAACGCTGAGGATTGCAAGTTTATTTAACGTTTCTACTTCTCATTTTGATTCAACAACATTATCATTTAACGTTTCTACTTAACGTTTTATTCAACAAAATTATCCAACGATTGCAAGTTTAATTAACGTTTCTACTTATCATTGTATTCAACGTTTATAAATACAAAATTATTCAACGCTGTTGATTGCAAGTTTATTGAACGATTCTACTTAACATTTTATACAACGTTTATACGTACAACTTTATACAACCTTTTTGATATTCAAATATCGTCGTGAATTATCCAACGTGACCAACGTGCTGATGGAAGGCTGATACAATCAGGATAAGAGGTCGGGATTTAATCATGGGGTGAGTACACTTATTTTGTTTAATTTTTTTGTTTAACGTAGGAGTGTGAATGTGTTGTGAAAAGGCGTGTCAGTGATTGAATGGGGGCGTGTTAGCCGTCGAACGTGTGGGTGAATGTGTGAAGCGTGAGTGTGTGGGCGTCTGAGAGTGAATGTAGGGGTTGGGCGTGATGATCGTGGGTCTTTCGCCAATGGGGTCGCCAGAGTCTCCAGTTTTCCACTTGTATTTCTTTCCATTGCTGTAAATTTTCGTTAATAGCGTACATTTCTGTATTTGTGCTGAAGTAGCAGGGTTTCTTAATCGTTCCCATGGGCTGAAGCTAGCTTGGGGCAAGAAAATAAATTTCGCTAGGTACGCTTCCTGCAATGCCATTCTCATTGGTTCGCCATTGAGAAAGCGCTTCATTACAATTGTCTAACCAAGTATCTTAACAATTGCGGTGAAGCAGGGGTGGGTCCAGTTTTATGATCCCTAATTTCTACACTAATGCAAACCTTCTGATAAACTGTGGAGACATAAGCAGAAAGAAAAGAGATCATTAATTAAGAAATTGATTAGTGCGAATGAGCTGCAGTCGCTGAATTCTCTTCATGTTCTAAATATTACAACATTTCTCATTCCATTTCCTATTCATTTCACAAAATCAACACCAAAATCAAGATAAATTTTGAATAAACCGCAAGCTAATTTATATTAAATATTTTAATGACAGTTTTGTGACTCTTGTATGACGTACTTTTTATTATTGAAGGGAGTCAGTTCCTTTTAATGCTTTCGTTTTGTTTTCTCTTTTGATTTTTATGTTATTAGGTAAAACTGGAATAGCTATGACGGTTTTGATTCTTAATTCAGAGCAAGAATCGAAATAGGGCCGATCTTTACAACTTTAAGCATCCGAAAATGTGGGCCTGTATCTTCACCATAAAAGCGAATGGCTTAAATTGTCATGCGAACAGCAGTGGGCTTTGTTAGTGGACTCTGTAAAAATTACCGGTTAAAGACTGTATAGTTGATTTAATTTAATTTTTATAACAGCCAACGGACATCTACAATAAATGTGGATTGGTTTAAGGTAAAATTTCAGTTTTCAACCAATTATCTTCTGCGATGGTTACCTGACAAGTTTACAGTACAATCCTTTTTATAACACCCATACCCCGGTTAACGCAATTATCTTATTCTTTCGAACTCTATCCTCATTCAAAGTGAAGTCTTACCCATAATTATTGTATTGATTTAGACCGAGAATCCAGTGTGTTCCACATATTGTGTTAATTTCTTTATAATCTTCGCAGTATCCTCTATGTTAGCTCGAAAACATTCTCAACTTCATCCAAATGTAATAACCGCAACTATGCGCAAGGTTCTACATGCGTTATTCAAATCTACCTCGCCTTTGAATGACTATTCAATCACGGTTCCAAATAACAAATACTTGTTTTCCGTTGTCAAACTAGCCCAAGACGTTTACATTGCCCAAAAAGTCTCGAAAATATTTCCTAGGTCACCATCTGAACAATTATTGTTTATTTTTTTTCCTGTTATAGTTCGTCTGGTTTTAATGCTTTATTCTTTCTTGTAATTTTTCTCTTTATTTTTGTAATGTTCGCTGCCAGCTACCGCGATGTTAGTGTTAAGTAATTACTATACTTAGCCATAATTGTAGTTTAAGCTTGGGTTAAGACATTCACAGGATATGAACCATACCCACGAGTTGTTATGAAATAAATTTTGTTACTTCTTTCGCTTCAAGATCTCCATATTCTATTATATCAGTTTTATAAAATGTATTAATGGGTTTGATGCTGCATGCATTCAAAAACAACTGATGTAAAATTTCTCTCATTTTAAATTGATTTTTTTGTATTCTGCAAGAACGCACATACACGCACGCACATCACACCTTGTAAAGTTCGGTTTGACACAAGCGTTGAAAATTGTCACAAGCGGCGCGTTGAAGCGCTATCAGAATTCGAAACACCATTGCTAGGACTTTCGCATTCGAAGCCATTTACGCTTGCATTAACGGCATTAAACTTCAACGATTTAGGGCATGTCCCTTAAATTGTTTTTAGAATAAAAGATTCAACAAATTGTTGTTATTTCAGTACCGGAATTGCGTTACGTTTATTGATCGTTGTAAGTGGTAGTTTCAGAATAATCGAATACAGAATATAATTACAGAATAATCCCTCCTGGGAAATTCCCTTACCGTAGCTCGTTAAGTTAACTCTTTTAATCTCAATTTGCTATATTGTTTTACTAATCTGAAACGTTCAAATTTGATGATACGTCCGGCGAGATTAATCCGACTTTTTACTGTCGATTCAACCACAAAAAAAGCAAATATCCAATTATGGATGTTTGATCTTTCACTGTTGTATAACATTGTCGTAGTTTTTAGGATTCCGTACTGTGAAAAAATAAAATCGGTGTCTTAATGGTGAGACTTCGGTATAGGTCCAATTTTCTACATAATCGATTTTCTCACAAAACAATAAGTGGTATCAACTTGAAATTTTCTACAGTTATAAAATGGACAAATACGCCTAGTGAAAAAACAAAATATTGCCAATATTTGTTTTTATCTCTATTTTATAGACATAGATAAGGAGATAGTAAAACAAAAGTAACTTTTAGGGAATCGAGTTTGATTTAGAAAAATCGTAAAAAAGATTGAATTATTTAAAAAAAATTCAATAAATTTTCGAAATAATTTTCTCTCCCCCCCCATTAGTTTCGAACATTACTAAAGAAAAAAATTGACAACATTCACGGTTATAAGAAATGTTATAAAGAGTGGATGAAAACTATAGAGGCTGGCTCATAATTTAAAATGTTATTTGGAGGGGGTTGAGAGTAGACATTTTGAAAAAAAAATATTTTTCACCTTGACGAGTGGGGCCTCATATGAGGTGAATTTTTTTCTAGTCCAAAACAATTTTTTTTGTAATTTTCAAAAGCACAGTTTTCGTCTTATTTTTCAAAAGTGAACATTTGTTCCTGTTACTATTTTATTATTAGGGTTCCGTTGTTTATAACTAACCCTTATTGGTGAGAGTAAAACGTATTTTCTCATTATATCGATAATCTCGTATACCATAAATGCTATGAACCTTAAATTTCATAAAACTAAACTATCCTTTGTCCCTACACAAGATGATGGCTTAAAAAATAAATAAAGTTGTTTTCTTTTGTTTTACAGAGCTACGATGTGAAGCTCTCGAGAAAATTGGTTTTTTCGGGTCGAGTAGGGTATCATATGAAAGGACTCCACTTCAGTATTTTTTAAAAATGTATTTTGGAATTTTACACTCCACCGTTTTTTGTATAATTTTGAATAATGGCGTTTTATTTATATTTTCTTCCTTCGCTTAGTTTCGAACCTACTTGCTCGAAAACCTTTAAAAGTATTTGGAATGATAGCAAAAAATTAGTAAATTTATTATGAAAAATATAAGGAAGTGTTACTTACTCATAATTATATTTATCAAGAGGCGGGACTGAGAAGGGGTAAAAACACCATTTAAAACCTGGTCAAGTGGGACGTCATTTGAAAGAGTACCTGATTTTTCGTTTGAATTATTGTCAAAAAAGTGCAATATTTTGTATTCCCCTTCGTTTCGACGTTGATTGACAGAAAAATTTGAAAAAATTCACAGAGACATTAAGTTTGATAAATCTTTAACGAAAAATATAGCGAAGCCTCAAATAATTATATTTCTGTGTTTTAAGGGAATGAAAGTGAAGACTCGTGAAAAAAGTTTTTTGACCCAAATGAGTGTGTCAATTGAAAGAAAAACTTAATTTAAGAAGCATTTGTATTTTTTTTAGAATTTGGCTGTGGACATTGTTTGAATTATTGTCAATTTTTATTAAATTAAAGCATTTTCAAATTAAAATAAAGTAAAATGTTTCGGAATTTAAAACAAAAAAAAACGAAGAAAAACAAGCTAACTCAAAACTTATCATATGAAATAATTTTGTATAGCTTTAATTTATTAATTTATTGATAAAGTTGTACAAAATATTTTTTCTTCTTACAAACTATAAATTTATTTACAATTAGAAAACATAATTTATTCATCATCCAACTATTTATAGATAACAAAAAATTAAAATTAAAATTTCGTATTTTAATTTTAATTAAAACTTAAAACTTACAAATTAAAGTACTTAAAGTTTTTTTATCTAAACAATTCTTACAACTATGTAATACATACTGGCAATTTCAAGATGTTTTAGCAAAAAATTTGCATAATGTTTATATAGTTAAATAATTTTAACAGCTCAAATTTTCTAATTAAAGTTTAAAACTAAAAGTGAACAAAAATAATAAATAATTTGGGTTGATGTATAAATGATGTGGAAATAGTTGATGCATAAATAATTTCGGTGTTATCTTTTGGAAGTCATGCGGCCAAAGATATTTATAATTGCATCATGCGTTCAGTTTTCACGGTATGTTTTATGGAGAACTACTTATTACTTAATGTATTTTACAAGTATAAACAACATAAACTTAATGAAATCCTATTTAAATCTAATATCCTTAATTTGATTTTCTTGAATTTGTTCGTCCGAATTCTTCGATTATATCATATTCTGAGTAATCACGTGAGTTGCCTGAATCATAGTATGCATAGTCGTAGCTGGCATCTTTTTCTTTTTTGACTGGTTTTTTTGTTGTTTTAGCATTTGGTGAAATGGTTGGTGCATTTGAAAATACCTTTGGAACATCATTGTGAACGTATTTGTTATTATTATTATTATAACTATTTTTTTCTGCAATTTGTTTATTTAATTGTTCTATTTTCAATGCATTCCCACTAGCTGCAATATTTTGCGAATGAGCGGTTTTTAAGAATTCATCTTCAGAACTAGATGTTGTACTAATAATGTTATAATTATTATTGTTATTATTATAATTGTAATTGTTGTTCTTTTGTTCTGTTTGATAATTATTTTGTCGGTCGACGGCGGGTTGTGATTGATAATAATCTTTTTGTTGTTGGTTTAACAGTTTTTGTTTTAATTTATTTTTAACAAAATCTTTTTCATATAATTCTGGATGATATTGACCATCATCTTCGTCAATTTCATCAATATTTACGGTCGGTCTTATGGTTGTAGTACTTGTCGTTGATGATGTGGTTGATTGAAAATAGCTTTGTGGATCGAATCTTGGTGCAAGGACTTTTTCAGCTTTTTTCTGTGGAATATTTTCAATATTTTTTTTGTATGTATTTGGCTTAAATGTTGTTGGATTGTATTGATCCTTGGGTACTAGTGTTGAATATTTTTTTAATGCCGATGCAGGAGTATGATTTTCATTATTATTTCGTCTGTTTACTGTTTGATATTTTTCAACGTAGACGTTTGTTGATGTTTGATATTGGTTATTGTTAATTTCTGGCTCTGATTGTTGGAATGAAAAACCACGTGGAGCTGACGGCTTATTTCTATCAGCATTGGAAACCGATTGTGAGTATAATGAAAATACGTTTGGTGTTGTTGGTGTGAATGAAGTCGGTTGATTTAATTCAGATTGTGAATTTCTGTTCAAATTGTTATAATTGATGTTGTAACTATTGACTAATGGTGTTTTGGGGGCTTCTGTTGTTGTACTAGTGGTTACAGTTAGAGTTTTTCTAAAATTGAAAGTTGAATCTGAGTTGGTTTTTATTTTATATGTTTCGTTTGGCTCAACATTATCGATATTTGACTGTAGTTTCAGTAAAATATCATCTGGAGAAATAGTTGTTGATGGTGGGAAATTTTTGTAATTTTGAACCGCGATTTGTTGTTGCAGTTGTAGTTTTAATGCTGTATTATAAGCATCATAAAAGTTTTCGGGGCTTGTTGTTGTTGTTGTAGTTGTTGATCCTTGAGGTTGGTCGTTATAAGAATTGGTATTATAGTTACGATTGTATTGTGGTGGATTTCTTATTTTTGGGACATCGTAGCTGGGAGCTGAGGTTGTACTTGTGGTAGTTGTGGTTTTTGATGACGAGGAATCAAAAATTGCATTAGCATTATTTGCTCGAATGCTTCCTCGACCACGTCCACGATTTCTTGTTACTGGACGTTTCGTTGTTGATGTTTTTTGATTACTGAAATCCTCTTCGTAGTCGTCTTTTCCATTATTTCGATTATTGTAGAAATGCGAACTCTGGGCTCCTCGAAATATTTCATCATTGTTTTCTGAAAATTAATATAAGGGTTATTATTTTTTAAAGTAAATCAATGTAAAAAATAGAGAGAAAGACACCGCAAACGTAAAATAAGAAATCCAAATATAAATAAAAGAAAAGTTTAGACAAAAAAGAGGAAATAGATACAAGAAAAGATAACGAAAGAAATAAATAGCAGTAGATAGATTGTTGAATCTAAGTTGAATCAAAGAGAAGGAGTAAAAAATATATAGGGAGAGGTTAAAGAAAAAGAAGGGATATAAGAGCTACAACAAAAAATGTGCCATAAAGTAGTATGACAAAACTATAACAAAAAGCTCCAGATAAAAAGCAAAACGTTGCAACATTAAATAAATTAGAAATTAAATAAAGAAGAAATTAAAAAATAACACATATGATAAACAAAAGAATATATTTAGTTAAATTGTTTGCCATCTAAATCGCTCTTGTAAGATATAATTTTTACAAACATACGATATGATGGCATACGTATCGTTTTCTCACTGCTATGAGAATTCCTAACAATAATATTAAAAAATTCGTAGTTACGAGATACGATTTTAAAATAATTTCCATTTGCCGTGCGAATATACATGGTTTTGTTTTCACTATAAAATTCATTATAAAATTGTTCGTATCCGTTCCATCATCATTAAAAAAAATTAAATTTACTTACGAGTATTGTAATAATTTTGTTGTTGTTTTTGAGTAACTTTAAAATAATCATTATTCACATTTTTGTATGGTTGTTCTGTTGTAATTACTTTAGTGACAGGTGATTGGGATGAGGTTGTTGGTTGTGTTTGAACATTATAGTAATTATTATTATTGTTGTTGTTATTATTATTATTAATTGTTTCGTATGATTTAATTGTTGATTGAAGCTTAGTGGTTGGTGCAGATGTTGTTTGTTTAACATTTTGATAACGATTATGATTATTTTGAACTGATAATGATGCTGTGTTATAAGCATTAGCGTTTAATAAGTTCGATTTTTCAGCCTTGGTGTTTTGATCAACTATTACTTGTTTGGTACGTCTGGCATCTCCTATAATGTAATTCAACATTTAAATAAGTATCAATTTAACACAAAAAATTAGATTAGTATACCTGTTTCAGCACGTTGCAAATGGAATGTAGCTTCTTCTTCGTCTGCATACGGTGCTCGTTTACTATCGAAACCAGAGCCAATACGATAAAGATCGAAATTATCGCTGCCATAGTATAAGGTTGATGCTTCACAATCCACATCTCCCCAATCAGCACAAATTTGAGCTTCTTGATCAAAAGCTGTTGAATTGGGGCATAAGAATCGAAAATCTTGTATCTGTAAAAAAGTATAATTTAATTCAGTTAAAGAATAAAAATAATAAGCAAACGAAAGAAAATCGCCGAAAAAATTTGATGTTGCTTCCATTGATGAACTTTTCTCTTCATATGCAGTATGTGTTATATTGTTTGTTGATGTAATTTATGATTCGTCTTCCAAATATAAATTACTTAAGAAAAATAATATTATTTCATAAGTCATTTACGTAAGAATCTTGGGAATATGAAAGTTAAGTAAGTACTAATAAAAATATTTTTTCTTTAATATTTAATTATGTTTTGGAACATTTCTCATACTGTTTGCTTTTTATGGAATTTATAAATTCCTATGTAATGGTTTTTCTCCATTTGTTAAGTATACAAATCAGAGATGAACAAAGCTTTTAATTGTGTGCAAATTTTAATAATAAGATATAATACAAATGGTAGCAGAACATCTCGGTTGTAGCCATAAAGAAAAGAAAGGAAACAGCTGATGATTGAACAAAAAATTATTCTAAAATAATGACGATCACCGCATAGTGGATCATGACAAAACTTAGTCGGAAAGTGAGTTAATATTTATTTTATAAATTAAAATTCCGGAAAATACTTCCATGGGTTTCAATTTTTCAAATTCTATGTGACCCATGTAACATCGCACGACTTATACAGTCTTGGTCCTTTTAAATCATTTGAAGTGCACAAATAGTCGGAGGAGTCTTATTAGTACAATCTTCATAAAAAAGAAGTGTTTGGAAATCTGCGTTCAGATGAATAAATATTTAAGCTGTGAGCGTTATATTTTATGTTAGAATATTTTTGAATCTTATTTTTTTGTAATTTTTTTCTTAATTTTGATTTTTGTTGTTTCGAATTTTTTAATTATTTGTTTTTTTCTAGGAAGTTAATTAACTATTAATTTTAATTATTTTTAAAGACAAGATTCTTGTAAGTCCTTTACGCACAGACACAATAATTTTCTTGAGTTTTTGTTGTTGCTATTCTGGGGCGGAAGAAAGAATGCATAATTCCTTGATGTACAGGCATTTATGTTTGGTGTAATGTTTATTGGTTGTCCTGTGGATGGATGGCAAATTGCGCAAGACCATGAATCACAGACCACGTTTGCGTCTTAACCCAGTGAACACAAGACATAAATATGACATCACACGAACGTCATATATATGTAATGTAATGTAGTTGTTACGTAAATTTGACATAAAACTGATACTCGTCATGACCATAACATCCCGAGCAGAAATTTGTCAGAGCTCAAGTAGAGCCCTGATCAGGTTTGCCCTAACCCGGATCAGGCATTGGTAGGGCTGCCTGATTGGGCATTGATCATGAGTGTAACGCTTTTGCTCTATCAGGTCCTGATTGGGATTACCGGATGATACCCCGATTGGGATATCCGGACCAGACCCAGATATATATTTATATATTATATACATAAATTAATCAAATTAGAATAAAAAAATTACAATGGAAAAAATTAAAACATACATACAACTTTAATATGACTATTGGCTATTATTATAGTCTTTCAGCCGAAAAGCTATAACTAAAAATATATATGAAACGATTTTAACTATATACATCTAAAATGGATAATACTCTAGTGAATTTTAACCAATTGAAATTTCAGCTAGGGGTCAAATACGAAAAACCTGATCAGGGCCGGATATATTCAAATAACTTTAACCCTAAAAGGGTATTCTAAATCAGGCCCGGAACAGGCCCACATCAGATTGCCCTAATAGGGATTGCCCTTGTAGGACTGGCCCTGATCACGCCCGGACTGTATTCAGGTTTTCCCTAACTAATTTCTGCTCGGGATGGTATCATTTATATGATGCTATCATGACATCATACTGATCTCTTATATTTGACTTTGAGATAATGTAATAATTTGAACTTAAATATGACTTTAAAATGATTTATTTAAATTTCACTAGAGGTGTATCCATTTTAAATATATATATACAGTTTGAAAAATTCTGCGCATAGTTACTACTTTATATCTTAAAGCATATGGAATAGTGGGTAAGTAATGAGTAATGAATGACGGGTAAGTGTTTTTGTCACTTTTATCCTATATTCACATCGCAGTAACATAATTTTTTTTATATTACCATGATAAGGTATACATAAGATGGACTTAGCGTGATGTAATTTTGATGTCATGGCGTAAATGTGTTTTCTGGGAAGCAAATTTTTTTTTTGAAATTGTTTTTTGTTGTTTATTTTAGATAGCAGCTCGATTAGTGGCCGTAGATCTAAAGGCTTTTTTCGTTTCGTCCTTCAAAGGCTATCCAAACACTTCTTTCAGGACATGTCCAAAGGCCTTTTTCGTTTCGTTTTTTTTTTCTAAGTATAGTTTTTTCGTTTACCCCGGCTAGCTGAGTCGGTAGAGCATGTGACTTTTTATCTCTGGGTTTGGGTTCAATACCCTACTCACCAACATTCATTCCTGTTCTTTTCACGACGAATGTAGTCTGTGGGCCTCCTCCTTTTCTGTAAAGGTCAAAATCGCGTTCTGTGAATTTATAACATTTTCTCTCATCATTTTCTACTATTTTTCGTGCATTCAACAAAGAACCTTTCATTTTCTTCTGGTACTTGTATTAACAACATCTACTTTTTTATGGCCTTTTTGATGATACTTAGTTCTGGCTCATAATAAATTAGTTTTTTTTAAGAGCGTGGTTGGAACTAGAATGGAGTTATGGTGTGCTGTGAGTTGAGTTGAGTTAAATTTTTTGTTTTGTGAATTAAATTAATTTTTTTATTAAATCCAAATATTTTCGTTTGTTTGGTTTTGTTTTTGCAAATCAAATTTTATTAAATGTGTTTATTAGTGAATAAAAGCAAAAAAAAAATATGAGTCTTAAATCTTTCACATTGTGTCAAGAATACACAATAAGCAAAATACGTTGGCACTATAATTGTTCATGCAATATCCCCTCTTTCAGGCATGGTGTTTAGAAATTTTCGGATATCAGCGGTTTCATCTCTATCGCTGATTTCAAAACGATATTTAGGATGTCATCTACATAGACCTGATGTTTTAACGAATAATCTGAGCAATATATTTGGAACTTTTTCGGTAGTGTCCGTCAAAATTGAAGCTAACACTTTTGATTTTGGCTTAGACGAATCCTTCATGTTGTCGATTTGATTTGTGTTCAAATAGCAGAACATTGCAGATAACTGGTTTGGTTGCCGTGTTTTTCAACTAGTTTCTATCGACAGCAGGGGTTTTATACAATTCGCATACCAATGCCACGCCACTTTTTGGTATCTCACTGTTTGTGTTAGTAGGTTTTGTGCTGTCTATATGTTCTATAGATCTAAGCGCACAAAACCATTGCGAGCAGAAGTCGACTCTAGCGTTTCTTTGTAAACTGAATATGGCGCTCTTTGCAGTCTTTCGATCTATGTTCTGTTCTGTCTCATCTAAAACATATCTCCGTCTGCCCCACCTTTTACGGTGTCTTGCAACGTAGGTGATCGTAGTCAATGGTGTACAACAGTGAGACCAGCAACATTATGATGTGTTGTAGCGAATCAAAATTTGATGTTGAATTGCGGAGTTACGATGCGGAGGGAGTTACAGCGGCTTTTGTAGCGCGGCTTTTGTAACTTGAAATTTGGTGGAAATTTTCGTTGTATAGCCCTTCTATAGTTTGACCCTTGGATTTTGAAAATTTGTAACATTTTTAAAAAATTCGAAGAGGTGAAAAAAACAGGGAAAAAGGAATTATTTTTCAAATCGTCACAATTTTGTGATTTATTTTTCAAGGACCGAACCATAGCGACATCTTTTCTAAAGGAGAATTTTTTAAATTTTTTTGTTTCCGAGCACTACTATGGTTGAAACCATGTCGAGCAGGGCGCACCCTTTTTTATAGCCCCCACTTCATCAGCGTATAACTTTCCGAATTTTTTTTTGGTGATTTTTCGTTCTTGAAATGTTAATAAACATTCTGTTAAAAAAATGTATGGTAAAATGTTTTTTTATTTTTTTATCTTACTCTAAAAAAAGCCTAAAATTTAGGCCTCTTGACCAGAATACTACCTTAAAAAGGAGAGTTAAAAAATACTTGAAACATTTAAGTCATTTTTGAAAGTTGCAGAAAAGTATTCCAGATGATTCATTTTCTTTGTAAATATAATAATGAATGTTTCATGGAATAACTAGTTTGTAATTTTTATAGCATAAGAATGCAGATCAACAGTGGAAAAAAGGTTAAGTCAGGGTTTAAAATGTTCCGTATTTCACTCCTTAACTCAAATCTTTCAGCGAGAGTAACTTAAACAAATATAACATTTCAAAATACAGGAGTGAAAATAAAAAACTATTCTTACTCCAAAATCGAAATAAATATTTCACTCCTAGGAGTAAGAACGAAATAGAAAGAAAAAAGATTGAGCTTGTCAATACGATTTTAAGTAGAGCGTTAAATAAATGAAATTGTTAACTCTGGTTTAAATAAATAAAACCAATATTTTGTTGAAACATTGGTGATTCTTTCTGCAATTAAGTTTGAATTTTTTTCTAGAGCTATATAAGGAATATTTAACTGGAAGGTGCATAGAACTAATAAAAGTTTTTGAAGTTTTTGTTTTCACAATATTATCTCAACTTACCCCAACACCAGCAACTTTAACACAAACATGGAACATCTGGCATTGTGTCTCAGCATCAGCATAGTATCCACCGAGTATTTTATCACGACATGAAAATCCAGTTGTTGGCATATTTTCTAAACTATATGCTGGCCATGGTCGATTGTTATAAAATTCTCCAGAACATAATACACAAAGCGTAACTAGGCAAGCTGAAAAAAAAAGAAAACGTACTTTTAGCTGGTGTTTTTTTAAATACTTTTCTGCTTGTGAGGTTTTACTAAAGTTAGTCAACGGAATGAAATAAAATAAATTAATATAAGGTTTTGATAGTTGAATATTATATTTTATGGTATGACTGCGGGGCAAATCATCGTAATACAAAGATAAAACGTAAACAGTAAACAGTCATCAAAAAAAGTTTCATTTTCTTTTAATAATTATGAAATATGTATTTAAAAAATGTCTCAAGATATTCCGAAGAAGTTTTTAATTATTCTTTTTTCTATGTCATTTGTTATATAATATTTTTTTTCTACGATCAAGCTAGAAAATATCACTTACGATACATTTTTTAATCATTTATGGCCGATTGTATGAACAAGGATGGATAGGAAAAAATCCGAGAGTAAAATTCTATCTTCATCCGAGGATTCTTTTTTTCGTCGATTGTATGAACACGGCTAGATTAATTTTTATTTTTGTTTTTATTGCAGTTTATAGCATTTTTTTATAAGTGGCAATACTTTTTCTTTTACTTTTCTTTTAAATAAATTTAATTATAAATTGAAAAACATTATTTCAAAATTGAAATTGAATATATTAAAATTATATTTTTAATTATTTATTTTACTATTAATTTATATCAAAAAATAAATTTTTGAAACGCAGAAATTTAAATTCAAAAATAACCACAAATTCAAAACAAAACTTTTCTGTTATGCGCATGTCAAGAAAAAAAAACAAATTGTTTTATACTTTGTTTTATAGAAGAAAAATAGAAGATAGATCAAAGAATAGATCAACAATCCTCGTATAGATTTTTTAATCTATCCTGATTCATACAATACAAACGACGATTAGTCCGAGGATTTATCTTCTATCCGCATTCATACAATCGGCCCTAAAATGTAGGAAGTTTTATTATTGTTTATTTATTATGATAAAACCATCTAGGGTTTAGTAAAACGACAGTAATGTAAAATATATATTACTCACAAGTGCGTAATTAAATAATAAACATACAATATTGTATTGTTTTTAGGGTTTAAAATGGTTGGTTTTATGGTATGTTTTGCATGTTTTATGGTATGATTTAAAAAATAAAATTATGTCATGTTTGTTATACAATATACTATTAGGATTAATTTTTGGGTTAAACAAATTTCTATTTGTTATATTTTCATTTTTTGCTTCTTCAACTTGCACTACGTAACCGCTCTTATGGAATTGAAGATCTCTCTAAAATATGAATGCAAACAGTTTTCAATAAAACGTGTTATTAAATAATCAATTTATATAAATGAAGAAAAAATGCCATAGTTTAACCAATATTGATTAATCTTAAAATAAATAAAAAAAAATTTGAAGTGCTAAATGTAAATAGTAAATAAAATTGAATAAGTTATGCAAAATTAATAATTGTGAGATACATATTTGTATTTCCTATTGATGATGATGGGACATGTATTAATGTCTAACCAAATAATTCAGTAAACTCAAATCCATAATTTTCCCATAACCTTAAATAACAATTATGAACAAAAGGTTAAATATTTATTTGTTCTTATAAGCCACAACAATTTATTTGAATGTCATCGATTTCTTAAACTTAGCTCCAAATCCCTTCATTTATTTTATTTTCACAAAAAGTGTTTATGAGCTTGAACTTGTTTTAATATTTTGTTTTCTCATTTTTCTTGTTCCATTGTGTAAAAGCTTAAATTTTTAAGGTTAATTGAGATCAATCAATTTTTTTTGAAAAAAGAAAAAAAATTTCTGTGAATAATCAATCAATTCAAAAAGGTAGCCTATTCGTGATAGAAAATGAAACTTTGACCTGATTTGTTGCGTAAGTTCTTCTTCTTGTGTATATTGAAGGGAATTTTATGTGGAGATAAGTGATGAAATGAATTTTGTTTTGTTGAATTTTTAGACATTTCGTATTGAAATAACAAAAATGACATGTCAATTATGGAAAATCGTTTTGTTTACATGTTGAACATATTTAGTACACTAAATAAATAAATTCATTATTCAGTTGATTATCCAAAGATACCATATCAACTAGAAAAGAAAGTATGGTATGGAAGGGTTAGACTAATTTTTTTAAATCCAGGTTTAAAACCCTCTTTATATCACTCCTTTACTCCATTTTTCAGTGAGAGCAACTTTAAAAAAATATAACATTCACAAATACAGTAGTAAAAATAAAAATATTATTACTTTTACTGCTAAATCGAAATAAATTTTTTCTTTCAAGTGCTCACAAGCTGGAGTGATTAAAAAAATTTGAAATAGTTTTTCCAAAAATTGGGTTTATTACTGGAAGAACACAAAGGACGATGGGTTCGATAACTGTACCGAAAGTGTGTCAACAAAATTATTAACTGTGTCAAAACAAGGAAATTTTCATATTTTTTGCTCAAAATACGTTCATTTTAAGTGATAATTAGTATTAACATTAAATGTAGAGGTATGTGAGACCAGGAGCTTGATTATAAGTCTGTCAAAAATTACCGTTAAATGTGCCAAATGTAATGTTTTGTGTGATTCGGGATTTCACCACTTCTGAATAACAGGAACAGTTGGAAAATATCTGGTAGTTGCAGATTAAATGTTGTTTTTTTTATAAAACTTGTAAATAATGAACAAAATTATTTACACTAATCGGAAAAGTATTGTGAGCGGTTTTTTGATTGAATTCATTCCTTCGTTCACTGATGACGAATAGATACAATTGGAAAATGTTAGCTTGTTGCAGACTAAATGTCGTTTTTTCCAAAACAAATAAATAACTTTTAAAAAGCATTTACGTTAAATGGAGAACTTTTCTAATAAGTTTTTTTAGACTAATTAGAACAGTTGGTTTGGAAAATATCAGGTGGGTTTATTTTCAATGTCGTTTTTTCTTAAAAGTTGTAATTATCGAAAAAAACGCATTTAGATTAAATGGAGTTTGGTTTGAAAAACCAAAAAGTTTTCTGGACTAATAAGACAGTTGGGTTGGACAATATCATATCGTTTCGATTAAATGTCATTTTTTCACAAAAGTTGTAATTATTGAAATGGAGAGTAAAGGGGGAGGTTTTCTAAGATGGTTGCTAGGTTGAAAATAGAAAATAAAGACGTCCTTAAAAATTATTTTAGATTAGTCGATATATTTTCTGTGAGTTGCTCGTTTCAGTGTTTAACTCCAGTTATCTCTATTAACCTTCAGGTGAACGGAAATTTTTAGCGACTGATATGAACAATATCTACCCAGGTAGATATTACATAAATCATAATATCAACAAACGTAACTGTGTATTTATTTTACTTTTGTGTAAGCATACAATAAAAGCATATATTTAAAAATAAAGTTACTTGTTTTTCACATTGACCAGTAAAAATTTTCATATAAGAAAAAAGGAAAAAAATATCTAAATATCTAAAGTTATTGAATTACAAAAACCGTGATATCTACCAGGGTAGATACTGTTCACGTGAAGGTTAAAAATGTCATCTTTCGACAAGCAAAATAATACAAATCCAGTAACTGGTGATTCCCAAAAAGGAATTGCTAATATAACTAAAATAAAACTACAAACTTTTTGGCATGGTCAGGTTGAAGCCTGGTTCCTCATTGCAAAACAACATTTAAAAGCAACAAATTAAGCAAGGATACAAATAAATTCAATGCAGTGCTCTCCGCTTTGCCACAAGATGTTGTAGTAAACCTAATGGACGTAATAAAAGAATCACCCACTACACAAAATCAATACGATTTCCTAAAAAGACACTTTTGGAACGACATTCTATTCTATTTCTGCACTTGTTAAGCGCTTAGATAGACTTCTATCAGGTTTCCAAAAAATTGGAGACTCAAGTCCTTCAGAATTTTATCGCAAGCTTGAATCAGAAGCCGGTGATTCATCATTGGTCAATAATGACCGCCTCAAACAGTTTTGCCTTAAGCGCTTGCCAACTCTTCTAAAAAAATCTGTGGCTCCTTGGGTAGACAAGGATATTTTTGAGATCCTTCCAATTAACTATCAAATCTGGGATGTTGCTCAACCTACTTCTTCATCATTTGCTGCAACATCCCGTAGCGACTCGAGCAACAGCTGAATAAACGTTTTGATGATCTCTGTAAAGGCTTGAAACCACATACAACGGAAACAGAAACCGAAACCGAATTTCATACAAATTTTACAGAAACCGAATTTTTATCTGTCAAATTTGTATGAAATTCGATTTCTGTTTCCGTTGTATGTGAATGCCCGGCTTAACCGATTCTCACGTCGAGAGATAGGTGACAGCGAGGTATAGGTTACAAGAGCGAATTATAATAACTTCAGACGCTTTTCCAGATCTCGTCACCGATCTTCTTCTACATCGCAAAATCTGTGCTTCTATCACAGAAACTTTGGCAATGAAGCACGAAAATATTCACAATCGTGCAACTAAAAAAAACAAGACGCAACAGCTTTACAATCTCAGAACTCGGGAAACTATTAAGTCCCGCTGGTACTAAGGCTAACACTACCCCATTCTACCTTACCTAACGGCAAGAAGGATCCCATTCACTTTACACACTAGCTGCTGCTAACGGTACAGTTATTCCCACATATAGTACTAAGCTGTTGAAATTGAGCATCAGATTTCGGCGTACATTCACACACACTTTCATACTGGCAGATGTTAACAGGCCTAAAATAGGTGCTGATTTCCTCTCGAAGTATGACATTTTGGGCGACCTTGAAAATTGGCAGTTAATCGATTCAAAGACTAATCGATTTTCACTAATTGCAATTCGTCTATACTCCTATACATTTCGGCACTCTCTTGAAAATGTTTTCGTGACGTACCGAGGCACCAAACTATGGTCGGCCAATTATGCACAACGTAAAACATCACCTTGTGACTTATGGAAGGCTTCCGTCCGTTAATCCGAGACGCTTAGACCCGGCGAAACTTGAAGCTGCAAGGACCGAATTTGAACATATGGTGGAACTAGATATTTATTTATCGTCCTTTTAATTCTCCAATCTCCTCACCTTTACACATGGTTCATAACCAGGACAAGGACCTTGTGGGGATTATAAACAGCTTAATTCTACCACTGTTCCGGATAGATATCCCATTCCCAACATACAAAATTTTTCCTTTCAACTAGGTAGGAGGATGCAAAATTTTCTCAAAAATAGATCTGGTAAGAGCTTATCAACAGATCCCAATGGCAGATGAGGGAGGATATGCACAAAACGACTATAACTACACCTTTGAGATTGTTCGTGTTCTTCGTATGCATGGTTTATCACGTTATATGGTTTATCACATCCAATACGTGCTACCCGAAAATTAATTACATCTCAATATTTTTGGCCACTAATGAATGTTGGCACCGGGATATGGGCTAAATCTTGTGAATCGTGTCAACGTTAAAAAATTATAGGAAAAATCTCCGATTGGTAAATTTGAATTTCCAAATTGTAGATTTGACGATATCCTTATCGACATCATTGGACCATTAACTCAATCAAACGGGTACAGCTACATAATTACAACAGTAAACCGTTTCACACGTTGGCCTGAAGTACTTCATAAAAGACATGACAGCAAGTACCAACCAATGAATCAACACTTTTGTAGTAATATATCCCTAGGATTGGTATTCCTTCAGTCTTCTCAACAGATCGTGGCGGACAATTCGAATCCAATCTGTTCATCGAGCTCACTATGCTTCTGGGATCTCAATGAATCCACACATTTGCTTACACTCCAACCGCAAACGGTCTAGTCGAACACTTCCATCGTTAAATTAAAGCTTCTCTTAAAGCAAGATGCAATACCACTCATTGGAGCACTGAACTCCCACTGGTTTTAATTGGCATTAGAACTTCATTCAAAGAAGGCCTTGACTGGACACCTGCAGAACTAGTGTATGGTTAAACTTAAAGATTGCGAAGTAATATGCGGACTCTAATTCCTACTTCTCCCAGGCATCCCAATCAGTACGACATAGTCATCCCGGAAGATCTCAACACCTTCACACACGTTTTTGTTCGAGTGGACAAAGTAAAAGGAACTCTTAGTATACCATACGAAGGCCCGTTTCCAGTTGTACGCAAACTACCTGAATACAGTCTACTTGAAATTTTAAACTAGCTTCTTCGTAGTGGGTGAACTTAAATCATTCTGTCGACTATATATTTTGTATATAACTTTATTAATTTTAAAATATTCCTCGTTTCAAATATTAACACGTTTCTCTATTGAGGAGCGTTCCATTTTTATTAATCTTGAACAGGCAGCTGTCACGCTGTCTTTTTTCTGTTGCAACAGTTTTCTGCACAAGTGGCGTAAAATATAAATCTTTCGTGACATTTTGTCTATCCTTTATGAGATAATAATATTTGGAAGAATGAAACTGGGAACTCTTCAGAGAGTGCAGATTTTTTACAAAATTTAGACACGACGATTTTAATGTTTCTATTTATGTTTTGACCATTAGTTGAGTTATTGAAAATGAACAAAAATCACAGCAGTGTTAAATTTTAGAGCTACATGGTTCACGGGATGACTCACACATTTGAGGATTTCTAGTTTCTATAAATTGTTCTCGCATGTTTTGCCTCTATAAAGCATAATTTATTTTACACATTTCTATTCTCTTGTCAAAAGATTTTAGCTGTCACCTGTCAGTGACTCAAAAACTCAAAACTTCAATTCTTGGGTGCGGCTGGGCCTACAGTTTGACTAGGGTTGACTTACGGTCTCGTTTTTTATGAAATATTCCAGATTCTTTGAATATCTGAAGATGCTATTTATATGAACAATGTTTATAGACTACGTGTAATCTACCTAGCATCTACCTATTTATATTGGGAAGAAGTATAAGAGGAGAACAGAAGTGGGATTAGAAATATTCAAACTATTTTTTATGTTGCAAATAAATAAGGTTTGAACGTCTATACTTAATTACCGTTGGTTTATTTCGATCTTTGGACATCTTCAGATACTATGTTGACCGTTTTCTCCTACCAACCAATCAAAAAAATGGATAGTAAACAAAAACAAAATTATGTTTTTTTTTCGTAAATTTATAACACATAACTTTTTTGGTATATTAAAATTTTTGGTTAAAATTTAAAAAATAATTTGTTACTTATGTCGAATTCTTTTCACTGATTTGAGCCATCAAAAAAAAATTAATGTAAATCAAAAACTACGTTCTAATCAGACAAAAAAATCAATTTTTTTCGATTTACATCAATTTTCGTAAATTTCTTTGACATTACTAATATCAACACATTAAATTTAATAAATAAACGTTTTGTTAACGACAATTTTTATAGAAAATGTCAGCATTATTTGTAAAAACATTGGTTGAAATACCATATATTTAGATCAAAATGTCTGTAGATTCATCGCTATTTTCTTTGTTTGTTACCTTCGTACCCACCAACCGATCGCCATAACCAGTTTAAGCATGCTTACATATCTGTCAAATCGTATTTGCTTTTGTTTTACTCTCTGAGAAACCGAAATCTCTGCCCATGGACATGCGTAATTTATTCATTTGATTTAAAATTGTACAATTATTGCGAGTTGAACCTATACAAGAAAAAACCCTACTCAAAAACATAATACTTTCTTTCCCCCTGCATTGTGAAAAAATGAAATTTTAGTTTTTTTATATCCAATCATAACTTATTGAAATTTTATTTATGAAAAATAAATTTCCAAATTTTCATAATATACTTTGAGAATGATTACATAGCATTAATATTTCTTTAAGTCGTTAGAAAATATGTCCCTAATTGTCCTATATAAAATATTTGACTTAAATAATCCCTGGAAATAACTAAATAAATTTAAATTTCTCTCGTAATTATTGTCATTCATTATATTAAAATTAACACAACTATGAAGAAAACATTTATTATTTTTTGGGATTTTAAATTTAGAACTATTTTTAATTTAAAAAAAAGTATGTGGTAGTAAATATAAACATTTAAAAGCAAATCAAAATAGAGAAAAGGGAAATTGAATATGACATATTTTGGTAGCTACGTTCTCTCTAAATTTATATTTTTATATATAATATATACTCCAAGGTATCCACACACTTGTTGACAGAATTTATGAACACAAAAAATGTACACCACTAGAATATAAATTAGTATATCAGCAGCGATTGTGTTATTCTGGTATTTTGATGCCACATACTTAAAAAAGTAATACAATAATGTTGTGGTAAAACAAATTGTAAGTAGAACAAATATAATAACTAGCTTGTGAAATAAGTGTATTTCATACGTGCTGAACGATTCTGATGTGTTTTGCCTATTATTATATTTTATTTATAACATGCATGATCATCACGAAGGAAATCGGATTCAACTGATTTTGTTACAACAAAAAATTAAAAATTAATTATAATTAAAAAATTATATATTAGAGATTTATAAGAAAATATATATTCTTTATCTCTGTTTCTCTCTCCCCTCTCTATCTCTCTGATTCTCCCTCTCCCTCTATCTCTCTGTCTGTCTCTCTTTTTTCGGTATCTATTTTTCTTTCTCTTCCTCTCGCTGTCTATGTCTCTTATGCACTATTTTTCTTAAAGTAAAGTAACGCAACGAACTTAAATTAAACAATTAAAGCTGTATGCTTATGAGGTTTCCTTTTCTGCATAACTCTATGATTTTTTATAACTTAAATACTTCTTGATTTAATACTTATTAGATACAATTTGTAAACATGGATCCATAATAATTAATTATATATGTGATATAATCATAATAAAAATACTATAAAATTCCTTCATCACTAAATTTTCCACTTCAAAGAATTTTATTTATTTTCGAATTCCTTAAGTGATCAAAAATGATGATGGATAATTTAATTACAGTTAAACAAGCACGAAATATAAATAAAACTTTAACATTATGATTATGATAAGATGTTTGCTCATTAAGTGATAATATAATATTCATCAAATTGAACTTATTTTGTAATTCTGTTATGAATAGTAATAAATCATTTTCTCCTTAGATTTTCAGAGCATTACCAGTACACATGTGTCTTTGTTTTTGAGTATCTTTGTAAAATTTTGAAATGTGGTTAATCCAGTGTGAAAGATTCTTTAATAGGGCATTATGTAGACAGGCCAATGCTCTTATAAACAACTTTTAAATGCTTCAGCCTGAATTGATATCGATATCATTTCAGATAAAAACAGCTATGAATATCGGTTTTACGGTTTTATTTGTCCCAAATACGGAACACCCAAAAATAGTAATTGTTCTAATGTTTTTTTAAGAAATTATTTAAAAAATATTTATATAAACTTTGACTTAAAGCCTATTTTTTAGGCAAAAATAAATTTTGTATTTTGAAATAATAGTAAGTAAATCAGATCTTCTGTTGTAATACAATATTTAAGACATTAAATTTTTGAGCATTATTTCAATCAACCTGCTATGTTTTTTCAAATACTTTATAGTAGGATTTGGTATATTAATTAGTGTTTCTGTAATATTGACTAAATTTTCCCATAACATTTGAATCTTATACATTTTACTTTCAATTAGTTCATATGGTTTTCCAAAATTAAAAATGTAATTTGATTTCAACGATTTTCGAATTCTTTTTATTTGTTTTAACACCGTTTCTTCTTCATTAAGTAGGGTAACGGTCAATTTATCAAAATTATCGTTAAAAGTATCAACTGCAATCCAAAATTCTTTGATAGAGCATTTCTTATACACACGGAAAATGGTCTCATCGATTGGATTTATTTCTTTGGAAATTGCCGTGTAATATCGACGAGGTACGGTTATGAATTTGAAATCATTCACATTAAATTGATTTATACTTTTCAAAATTAACAACTGATCGGTATCGCTTAAAATATTTGGAGTTATTTCCATGCATTCTAAAAATTCTATATGCTCCTTAGTTGGAAACCTTATTAAACAAAAAAGTTCCATCAAAATGTTGTTTTGGGCTTGTTGATCAAAATTGTTTGTTATGCAATATTTATTGCTCCATTTGATTAAAAAATTGAAAACATCTATTTCTTTTTTATCGGTATGAATTTTGTTTATCCCTAACAACTGTTTCATGACATCAAGTTTAATATCTAGAGAATTTTCATTCAACAAAATTTCTCCTGATTCTGATGAAATAATAAATTGTAAATAATTCAATAATAACGTATAATTATTTTCAATACAGTAGGTATACCACTCCATGATACAATCATTTGACCAATTTTCGACCATAAAATTTACAACTTCGTTTTCTAATTTGTAAAAGTCATATTTTACACTAAGTTTTAGCAATGATAAACAATTAGTTACATTTATCTCACATTTATCACGATAACAGTAGTTCATAAATTCCAAAAATATCTCGTAACTTTCATTTGGCAATGGTATTAATTTTAAGCCAAAGTTTTTTTCAAACTGGTTTCTAAATATCGGACACCGCTTAGACAGTTCATTGCTGTGAGCGTACATAATTTTATCTTCTATTATAAAATGTACGTCTACCATTTTTATATTATTTACTAATTTTTCAGTTATTTCATGCATAGATAAATTTTCATCATAATAATCCTTAATTTTTGGTTAAATTAAAGTAATAAAATTCAACAAAAAAATATTGCGACGCTGATGCATAGGCTGACTTCACCACAGCTCTGGAAACATAGTGTTCTGGATATATAATGAGCTAATATCCATAAAATACTTTAATTAAAAGCTAACCAATATTATGGACTTCGTAGTTTTAATAATAAAAATATTAAAGCAGGCAGTAGTATCCCAACAAACATAAATTCTGTTGTACGAGAAAAAGTAAACAAAAATTTTATCGGAAGTGACAAAGCGGAAGTTAGGATGCAGAACTGTTGTAAACCGTACTAAATGTGTATGTACCAAATTTCATCCAACTCGATTATCAGGTACAGAAGTTATTGAGCTTCCAAAATAACAAGTGCTTGGAGGACCCCCTACCACTTTGTTCACTATCGCTAAAAAAACTAATCAGTTCCTTGCCATACATATTTGCATCTTTTTGCAAAGTGTAATCAAAATTACTTAACGAACGAATGTTGTATGCTTCCAACAAACATTGAAACAATAAACAAGTGTTCGGGAGGACCCCACCACTTATCCCAATATTGTCCAAAAACTAGTCAGATCTTTGTCAATAAAGTCTTTATCTTTTTTCAAAGTGCCATTAAAATTGATTAATGAATGAAATCTGTATGCTCCCAACAAACTTTAAAAACCAAGTGTGAAAAGTCAGCAGTTGTATGGTAGATCCCCCGCCACTTTGATCAATGTGTCCTAAAAGATGATAATTATCTTCTTACACTAATTGAAACCTTTCCATAAGTTTTATCATAATCACTTCATTATTGTGGGCTGTAGCGTGCATAAAGATACTGAAAAAACTGCCAACAATTAAAAAATTTTTTTTTTACCGGAAGTAAAAAACCGGAAGGTGGGATGCAGAATTTTTGTAAATCATACTAAATGCTTATGTACGAAGTTTCATCCAATTCGATTATCAGGTACAGATGTTATTGAGCTTAAAAAAACAGGTGTATGGGACACCCCCCACCACTTTGTTCACTATCGCTCAAAAACTAATCAGTTCTTTGCCATACATGTTTGCATTTTTTTCCAAAGTGGCATCAAAATTGATTCACGAACGAATGCTGTGTGCTCCCAACAAACATTGAAAAAATGATGACACAGTAAACAGGTGTTCGGAAGACCCCGTACCACTTATCCCAATATTGTTCAAAAACTAATCAGTTCCTTGCCATTTAAGTTTCCATCTTTTTCCAAAGTGTCATTAGAATTGATTAATGAATGAAGTCTGTTTGCTCCCAACAAACTTTAAAAACAAAGTGTGAAAAGTCAGCAGTTATGTATGGTAGACCCCCCGCCACTTTGATCAATGTGTCCCAAAAAATGATAATTATCTTCTTACACTAATTGGAACCCTATTCCATAAGTTTCATCATAATCACTTCATTATTGTAGGTTGTAGTGTGCATAAAGACACTGAAAAAACTTAAAAAAAGTACAAAAAAATTTTTTTTACCGGAAGTGAAAAACCGGAAGTTGGGATGCAGAACTATTGTAAACCGTACTACATACTCATGTACCAAGTTTCATCCAATTCGCTTATCAGGTACAGAAGTTATAGAGCTTTAAAAAAAACAGGTGCTCCAGGGACCCCCTACCACTTTGTTCACTATCGCTCAAAAACTAATCAGTTCTTTGCCATACATGTTTGCATCTTTTTCCAAAGTGTCATCAAAATTCATTTACGAACGAATGCTGTGTGCTCCCAACAAACATTGAAAAAAGTGTGACACATTAAACAGGTGTTCGGGAGGACCCCCACCACTTATTCCAATATTATCCAAAAACTAATCAGTTCTTTGTTACTTAAGTCTCCATCTTTTTCCAAAGTGTCATTAAAATAAATTAATGAATGAAGTCTGTATGCTCCCAACAAAATTAAAAAACAAAGTGTGAAAAGTCAGCATTTGTATGGTAGACCCCCCACCACTTTGATCAATGTGTCCCAAAACATCATAATTATCTTTTCACACTAATTGGAACCCTATTTCATAAGTTTTATCATAATCACTTCATTATTGTAGGCTGTAGTGTGCATAAAGACACTGAAAAAACTTCAAAAATGTACAAAAAAATTTTTTTTACCGGAAGTGAAAAACCGAAAGTTGGGATGTAGAACTATTGTAAACCGTACTACATACTCATGTACCAAGTTTCATCCAATTCGCTTATCAGGTACAGAAGTTATAGAGCTTTCAAGAAAACAGGTGCTCCAGGGACCCCCTACCCCTTTGTTCACTATCGCTCAAAAACTAATCAGTTCTTTGTCATACATGTTTGCGTCTTTTTCCAAAGTGTCATCAAAATTCATTCACAAATGAATGTTTTATGCTCCCAACAAACATAAAAACTTTGTGGAAAAAACCACCTGTTTTATTGTGGACCCCCCAACCCTTTATCCAATGTGCTCGAAAAGCTGATAAAATCTTTCTCATGTTATTTAAAAGCTTTTCGCAACGTTTCATGAAAATCGATCGGTAATTGTAGGCTACAGTAGGGATAAACACCTGAAAAAAAAACTTTTTAACCGGAAGTGACAAACCGAAAGTTGGTATGCAGAAATATTGGAAACAGTACTAAAACCTTATATACTAAGTTTCAATAAGATCATAGGCCGGGATTAGAAGTTATTCAAGATTTAAACTTAGAGGTGTTTGGGAGACCCCCCGCCATTTTGTCCAACTTTGAAATGAATCCAGATCTTCCATTTTCAAGTGAACTTGTATCATTTGCCAAAGTTTCATCAAGATCCTATGCAGAAAACTCACCCACCCACCCACACACAGACGTACACCAAATTTTTTTTTGGCTATTTAGATAGAGGATGGTCCAAAACAGAAGAAAAAATAAAATTTGGGGTATGTAAGATTTTTTTTTTTCACGATAGATTGCATTACTTCACACAATTTAAAATTGTGGTGAAGTAATAAATTAACGTTGTTATTGTCGATGCACACATTACATTTGTTGATCCATTGCATTGCACTGACAATTCAACTCAAAAAATAAAGTTTCAATAAGGTCCAATCAAAACGCTTCATTTACTATTTTTTAGCAAATCAAAACGATTTGTTTCGATTATTTTTTTCTGTTAGGAAGGAACAGCGAATATTTTCGAATATTTTCCGCCTACTTAATATATTAATTTAAAACAAATATGCACATACAAAATTATGTGAAAATGCAATTTGCAAATAGTAAAAATGTCCGTTTTCATTCATAAATGATTGCATGTTTATGTTTATTTATCAAAAATAAATTACAAATTTATAACATTTATGCGCCTACTAAGAAGAAATAATATTTAATTTTGTTTGACAACAAAGGATTATGTTGTTTGAAATAATGTTACTATTTCTGTTCGTTAAATTGTCTCATTAAATACCACTCTTCATTGAAATTTTTGTCTAAAATTTCAATGACTCGTGGTATTACAACCGAAAATCCTTTAAGAGAAAGGGAGACTAAAAAGGATCTATTAAATTTTGCAATAAATTGCAGTAATGCAACATCGTGAATTGAATTAATTCAAATTGAAAAACTCGGATGATTTCCGTGGTTACTTGTGTTTAATTGCTCACAAAAATCTATAATTATTTAAAACAAAATCTATGCAAAATTCAAGCCTATAGTGAATTATAATTCTAAAACCAATTTATGGACATAAACATTTGCCTTTCATATATACAGAAATATAGTATGTATATTGTATATACATTTAAAACCAAATCTAGAACTATATGTGTTATTATGGTTTTCCATATTATATAACAGATACACAAGAAATAATAAATATAATAACCGAAATAACAAAACAAAACTATTTTACACATAACAATGACTATTATCAACAAACAGAAGGATTACCTATGGGGAGCCCAGTATCTGGAACTTTAGCCGAAATATATCTGAATGATTTTGAAACAAAATATATACATAATAACATAAATCCACACACAGAAAAAATCATTTATTGGTATCGCTACGTTGATGATATAATTTTATTATTCAAAGGAACGAACAGACAGCTTAATCTATAACACCAACACACAAACAGCATAAACCTTCCATTAAATTCACGTTAGAAAATGAAGAAAATAACACAATAAATTTTTTGGATTTATCATTCAAAAATGTAGATTCAAAACACACAATCAAAATATTCCGAAAACCAACCCAAACGGATCAAACAATAAATATTAAATCACATCATCCATACCAACATAAACTAGCTGCATACAACCACATGATCAATAGGTTGAACAATATACCGATGAGTGCAGAAAATTATCAAAACGAGTTAAATAACATAAAATACATAGCCAGTAAAAACGGATATAAAAACGAAATAATTGACACATTAAATAAAAAACATAAAAACAAGAACAATTTGCAAACCCAAACAACATTGAGGAATAAAGAAAACTTAGCCGGCAAAAAATACATAGGCATAACATATAATAAAACAACATTCAAAATAATGCAAACAACTTTAAAAAATATGGATATATTTCACCTTACAAAAACAAAAATAAAATAGGAAATTACCTAAAAACCAAAAAAACCCAAACCTTAGACACAGGAGTTCATAAAATTAACCTGTGATTACTGCAGTAAATTTTATATAGGTCAAACGGGGCGGACCTTCACAAAAAGATTTATTGAACACACCAGTGAAATTAATAAAAGTGTTCCAAAATCCAGATCTGCCCAACATTTAAAAATAGAAAAACGCAAAAACACCAATTTCAACACAAATTTAACCATATTACATAAAAAAAGAAAAGGACAACATCTAGATAGATTGGAAATAGAAATATATAAACATAAAAACAATAACAACATTTTAAATGATAAAATCAACACTAAAACTAACAACATATATGACATAATAATAAAGAATAGCAGTTGAAATAGTATGTAAGACAATAGTTTAAGCAAAAATTGTAATAATAATTTAATAGCTGAGGATGGCGAAAGTCGAAGTCGATATTCAATAAAATAAAAATCAAATTCAAATTGTTACTATTAGGAAGTTTATATTATTATTAATAAAATAAAAAATTAAAAATAAACATATTAAAAAAGTATATTTTTAAGTATTGAATTTAAAAATCTAGAAGTTTTTATACATGTTGATTGTTAACCTTCTAACTATTTTTTTAACATATTTTTCATATATTTTGGTTAATATTCTGGTAAATCTTCCACGACGAATATATAGGAAATTTCGGTTAGAATTATAGCTTGCTATCAAACAAACCTTTTAAGATAAATGGGTTACCATCCCTTGGCGGACCAGTGGATTTGTCAGGATTTCTAAACAAGAACATCTTCAGTACGATATTATTACGTACAAACATTAGTTTAATTCTCCTTTTCAAATGTTTCAAACTTTAAAGAAAAAATGATCAGAAAATTCACCCCTTTCTTTAGAATCTGTATGGGGATGTCACTCATAACTAATAATGGAATAAAGGGTTAAATAAAATTGTTTTGGATTGACTTTACCGCTTTACCCTTGATCATGTGACATTAAAGCCCAGATAAAGAGTTATACAGATGAAAAACATGATCTACACAGGTGAAAAAGTCGAAATTTGAACTTGACCATTTTTGATTTTCCTGAAACTATGGTATAGTAGAATTTTTTTACTAACGAATACGAAAATTGGTTGTTGTGCGTATATTCATATGCGCATGTGCAAATATTCAGTGTCTCAGATAAAAATATTAAAAAAACTGTTGGGGTCGCATTGAAATGGACAAAAAAAACGAATAAAATTTATAAATTACTATTGAAATTCAACCAATTATAATAGAAAACCAAAAACTAGTAAAAATATTAATAATTTTGTAGGTAGTATAACAAAAATTTGATAATTAAAAATAATTATAATAAAAATAACGACGCCTATGTAAACAAATGTCACAACAAACAAACGGTACGAACTAGGAGTAGAAATTTAACTAATGTAATTGTTTTCAAACAAATTTATCTCAAAATAAATAATACATCTCTGTTTTACTTTTTAACTTCCGGATATGGGAAGTTATTGTTTTTGGGTCGATTTTCGAAATCGGAATTTTTATATCTTCACTTTTCATGACCTCCTGAAGCTGTTTAGACTATTTTTAGGTGGCAGTCTGTATGTGTGTGTGTGTGTTTTTGTGTATGTGTGTATGTATCGATGTATGTAGACAAATTTTTGCCCAACGCTTTCTCAACAACGGATGGGTCGATTTGAACGAAAATGGTAGTAATCGATGTATCTTGGTGTAACTTAGAGTCCAGTCCTTTTCTAGCGAAATTAAATCATTTGTTTTTAGTGGTTTCCAAAAAACTGAAAATCATCTCTTGTAAATATCATGAGATTAAATAATGCTATCAAGGTCATGAAATTTTCATATTGTTTGTCATTATGTCAGCCATTTATAATGAGATTTGAATAAACAATTGCTATCTTACTTTTTGAGTTTTTTAAGAAAATGTGAAAAAACTACGTATTATTTTCGTTACGCAAACGCAACGATATCTGGATAAAACTTTGGTAGGTAAATGAGCTGCAAACGCATCCGGGTTTACTTGAATATCGAAGATCAGAGTTATTTTCTAAATTTGACAAAAAGGTCAGAGGTTCGTGAGTGGATCGCTTGATCAACTGTTTATTAACTTCTCGATATGGGAAGTTATTGTTTTTGGGTCGATTGTCGAAATAGGAATTTTTGAACGTTGCAAGACCGTCTGAAGCTGTTTAGGCCAGTTTTAGCTAGCAGCATGTATGTCTGTGTATGTGCGTGTGTATCGTCGTATGTGGACAAAAATTTGTCTTTAACTCTTTTTCAACAACGGATGATCCAATTTCAACGGTAATGGTCACAATCAATGTATCTTGGGACGTAACTTACAGCCCAGTCCTTTTCTAACGAAATCGGTTCATTAGTGTTTTAGTGGTTTCCAAAAACTGAAAATCAGCTCTTGCAAATATTACGAGAATAAATAACGGTATCAAGACCATTCACCTACCATTGTGTTTGTCATCATGTCAACAGTTTATAATGACATTTGTATAAAAAATTGCTGTCTTAATTTGTGAGTTTTTAAGAAAATTAGAAAAATAGGTGTTATTTTCGTTACGCAAACGCATGAGATCTTGATGAAACTTTTGTATTAAAATTAGCTGCAAACGCATTCGGGTTTATTTGAATATAGAAAATATGAGCTTTTTTAAAAATTTGGTAAAGGAGTCGGGGAGTATGTCTGTGGATCGTTGAACAACTGTTTTTTAAACTTCAATAACACTCAGTCCTGACATTCAATTTAGTTGAAACTTAGAGCATAAGGTTTTGCTTATAATGCTTATACTAATTGTCACTTTCAGCTATATAGCTTTATCTTATTCTTTTAAATATATCACAACAACAGCCATTGACAAATCTTTGGTAAAATGTTTCAGTTAACATAGAAGAAATATAGAACAAATTTGCTTTTGAGGTGTCTTGTATATAGTAATCGGTGCTCATCAATCAAATGCGGACCTTTTATCTTACCAATAGGTTAGGTTGTTGACTGTTGTGTTGCAGATCAATTTTGATATTGGCATTTTAATGATATCTTCACCTTCTGAATCGGCCTAGAAAACATATTTTAGTTTGCAGTCTGAGTGTTAGTATGTTATTAAATTTTAATATGATTACAGACACACACATATTTAAATTCTATTTAAATTATTACAATTGATGAGTCGTTTAATAAGTAAATCTTAATTTTGCGTATTTTAGGCTTTAAAAACCTAATTAAGCTAATATATCCACTTTTTGTTGACATGTTTTTCAAATTTGATTTAATATTTGTTTTGTAATTTTTCGTTTTTTAATTGTATTTATTTTTTATAAAACAAATTTTTGGACAATGCAGTTAAATTATATTGTATAATTTTTTTTATGTATGGTATTTTAGTATACCTTATCCAGTGACTGGTTTTGTTTTTAATCTTACGGGAAGTTCTTGGCGTGGCCCCTACGATCACACCCTCATCCCACTATCTGTCAAAAATTCATTGGTAAAAAAATTCTACTATATATAACTAGTATGGATTAAGTATAAGGGGCACCCCAACATGCATGAAAAATGAAAATTTAGCAAATCCGAGGTAATTTTGAAATTAAATTGCTCAAGAACGACTATACCGATTTCATCAAACATTTTTTTGTTGGATAGGTAATTAGTTAATCGTTCGAAAAAATATTTTTTTAACGATGGCACTATGAAGGGTCAAAAATCAATTGGAAATTAATTTTTTTTTAAAAAATACTTAGTTCTATTTTTACTCTAAAATATTTCAAGTTTACATAATTAATGTAAATAATTAAATAATTAGGCGTTAATTTGTGTTCTTAAGATATTTAATTTTAAAGTCGTACTAAGGTACGTTCAAAATTCTAATTTTTCATCACTTTGTCGAACTTCAGTGGTTAAAATTTTTGTTGATAAAAATTGTTCAAAAAAATAATGTAATTGTTCATTTAGTCGGACTAAAAATCTAATTTTAGTCGGACTAAAAATCTTTAAAATTAAATATCACAAGAATACGAATTAACGCCTCTTTGTAAACTTGAAATATTTGAGAATAAAAATAGAACTATTTAAAATAAAATTAATTTCCAATTGATATTTGACCCTAGTGCCCTAATTAATTAATTAGGGCACTAGGGTCAAAATAAATTAATTAATTTACAATTAATTAATTTATTTTCAAACGACTTACTATAATCACCTATCAAACACAAAAAAGTTTGATGAAATCAGTATAGCCGTTCTTGAGCAATTTAATTTCCAAGTTACCTCGGATTTGCTAAATTTTCATTTTTGAAGTAAAACTTCTTTAGGCGCGTTATGAGAATTTTGCAACGGAAGTAACCATTTGAACAGATATATATCCACATATATTCTTCTCTATTATACTACAGTCTGATTTGAAATTTTAAACATATACATGCACACAATTTCAAAAAAACGAAAGTAGAAATTTAAACAACAATGAAATAAAAAAGAAATTAGAAGTAAAAAGGCAAACGAACATTATGTTTGGCAAGTATGCGATACAATTCGATTATGTGTATTGTGTTTTTTATACACTTATTCAGAATCTTACTAAATGTTATATGAGTTGGACGTGTCGATTTTAGATTTAAATATCTAATAATATAATATTCGTAATATTTTATTGAGTTTCGTAATTTTTTTAATTTATATTTTGAATTGTTTTAGTTTTTATTTGGATGATTTAAATTGTATTCTATTTAGATTAATTTCGAGAGGGTCCCATAGTTTTCTATGATGTGAAAAATACCGTTTTTCAGAAAATTGGAAAAACCCGTATTTTTATGTAGGTATTTTAGGCGATTTCGTCAAAACATCTTAATCTGTTTGGATAGTTTGAGTTGTATTATATTGATCTATAGCGAGGTGGTCGTATATATTTCTCTATGACTAAAAATATGCCGTTTTTTCAAAAGTTTATTTTTAAATAAAAATATTTGTGTTGATTAAACTTGTTTTGTTAAATAGAAAAATGAGTGCGTGTAATCTTTGCACGTGGTTGAAATAAATTTCTTTAGCTACTGTGGCAGGTATTGATAAAAAGATTATATGAGCAATTTCACGAAGATTCAACAACGTTTTGACTTGACCCCTTTTAATTTTGATTATTTTTTGTTTATAGATAGTCTTTGATAAATAAAAAATGCGAGTTCTCTTAGAATTTTTTTTTTCGACCAGGGGGTCTTCACAGGGTGCCCCTCAATTTTTTGTTATTTTGTGAAGTGAGTGCATTTTGACGAGCGATTGTAGAAAAACTACTGAATCGATTTTCATAAATGATAAGTCGTTGAATAGGTATTAGAACAAAGTTTTTAAAAATGTACACTGTAAATTTTTTGAAATAATTTTTAACGGTGTAACATAAGAAAAAAACGGTGTAATTGAAAAAAAGATGGCATAGCTTTTTTTTTTTTTTAACTCAATTGAAGCTTATTTTATATCTAACCACTTGTGAAAGTTTAGGACATGCGTTATTTTTTGTTTTAAAGATAAAATTCGTTGTGCATATGACTGTCGGGAATCAGTTTTTTTTGTTCGGTGTTTCGCTTTACGATGTTGATTCTGGAACGAATTACGCTCGTTATGCGAGGTTTGAATTTAATTCTTCGAACCAGAAAATTGATTGAATTTTAAAATGAATACAGGTGAGGAACACTTGAAAAACAGCCTAAAGTTCTATAGGGATTAAAAAATGGTCTACGTAGAATAACATTTTGGGACATATCAACAAAGATCAAAAAAGATTTTGGCAGATCTAAAATATCACGCTGCTCGAGTAGTGGACCCACATTTACACTTGTATTTATTGGCATCTTTAATAAAACAAAATACAATACAAAACCCCAAACAAATGCAATTTTCATAGATGTAAACATAGATTCAACTTGAGTAAATATGAAATGATGAAATTTCAATTTAGAAATCATCTGAACATGAAAATTAAAATATGTTTCATCATCGCCGCTGTAACTGAGTGTGTCAGACACAAGGGATTTGAGCAGGAGTCTCTGATTAGTGTGAGTTCGAATCCCCGTATGAAACACACAAAAATTTTCGAAAGAAGTTTTTCTAAGAGAAAATGAAAAATGATTTCAAAATGCAAAATTCCAGTGATTTCCAATAGGTACTTAAGCTTAATCGCTCACAAAAAAGAAAACCATCCAAATTTAATATGTATAAATTTTTTCTTCTTTCTTCTCTCTCGTGTCGTCTAATAGTTTCTGGCCTTCCCGACACTTTTAACGATACCACGATTCGAGATTATAAAACTTGAATATCCTGGGATTTTCCAGGACTCGAGATTACAAAATATAATTGAAAATTGTGGTGAAGTAAAAAACATGCGTGAAATTTTTAACTTTGACTGAACAGAACTTTTAGGAATTCAAAGTTAAATCCTTTGTGTTGTTATTTTATATAATCGCAATGAAACACAAAACAAAATTGTACTCAATATCAATCCATCCAATTAAAAATAACAAAACCAAAATAATTTGATACTGTAGAAAAATGGTCTTCAAAACAAAAACATTAAATAAAATAAATGCAAAATAATGACTTCGATTATTCTCAGAATTTTTCAAGTTTTCTTTGTAAAATAATTGACCTCAAATAATTAAGAAGATAAGTAAAATTGTGCAAATCATAAATCGTAAATTTCGCCAAGTGGAAACTGCAGCTTACATTTTTTAAATAGACCGTAGCTCCTGCACCATTTTTGGTCAGTGATCCATCTATCTCTATCCATTGCATTGGTCGCACAACTCAATAGCCTATCAGCTACAGACTGGTCTTTTCCGATGGAATTACAACTCTGTATTATCTCCATAAGGCAGTAAGAGGCACAGTGTCATCAGTCGGCATGGAACAGTCTGTTAAGTGTTCTTCCTAATCCCTCCATAGCCTTTGATGACTTTTCGCACAGCTTCGATAGTCCCAAGAGTTGATTGTTTGTTGTAGTCTTAAGAAGAGACATTCCAGAGGAGAAAGTCAAAATAAAACCTGCAGACCCCGCAAATTTCAGGTAGATTTCATATAAAAATCTACCTTTGCTATGTGCCTTATCTCGGAAATTTCGGAAATTTTTTGGTGCCAAACTACTATTTATAATAAGCGGAGACTGAAAATCGAAAATATATATATATATATATATATATATATATATATATATATATATATATATATATATATATATATATATATATATATATATATATATATATGTATATATATATATATATATATATATATATATATATATATATATATATATATATATATATATATATATATATACATACTAGCAGGACCCGGCGTGCTTTGCTACGCTTATAAATAAAGTTTTTGCGCAGACATTTTGTTGACGTAGTAGCAATGATTTCAAAAGGTGGTAATGAGAAATGTCAGCATAATTTTTAATTTTACTTTTTAAAAATATGAATGGAAAATAATCAGCATTCTAGCTGATCTGTTCGCATACATAAAAAATTAGCGATTAAATAAGTTTTCAAGTAAGCAATAAAACAATTTAAATGACTTGTTGCATTAGTAAAGGTGTGTCATCTCTATATAGAACATTATACAGAACAAACATAGATTCACAAATGTTCACAGTGCTCATGCATTGTATTTGTACCCAACACGAAACACACAAAAACTGTTCTAAAGAAGATTTTGAGGAAAAATGAAAAATGCTCTCAAATTGCAAAAACTCAAGTGAATTACAATAATCACTTTGATCTTAATCACTCACAGAATTTCTCAAAATTTTATTTTTTACACCAAATAGTGTAAAAGTTTTGTTTAATAAACATTATGGCTGTCGCGTAGTGCCGCTATCTTATATTAAAGAAAATTCGAGAAAACTCGTAAAGATAACATTCAATTTACATTGTGTCATTTTTATTGCAACTTATTTATTTTAATATGGAACGAACTTCAAAATGTCGTTTTAATTCTATTTATTTATTCGAGTGCTTGTGGGTACACTTTTTTTTGTTTTTCCGTCTGGTGCGGACACGAATAAATTAGAAGATTTTCCTAACGCGCCAGCCACGTACAGTTGTCCATGTGAGAAGAACGGATTCTCCAAATATGATCCACATACTTGCAGTTAGTGATTGAACAATTAAAACATTTCACTGAAACATTTCATTTGAAATGTTTCATTTCTGAAATATTTCAACAAAATATATTTCATGCTTGAAATATTTCAAAAAATACTGATTTGCAATATCATTAATTTATCTCTATGATAAAAAAACGAATTCAACTTTAGTAATATTACATATTTCAAAATTGAATAATATATCTATGAATATGTATACCACATACACTGTGTTAATTATAATATTTAAATTTCAATAAAAAGAACCATTTAACTGATTATTTATTTATTTACACATTAAGCACAATTTTATTCTCAAAATTAGGCACCTTCCATAGATGAACAACCTTGTTCAAATTTACTTTATTCTACACTACCTCGAACAATTTATGTTTATCTTTCACTTATTTCAAGTTTTTGACACTCCAAAATAAAACCTATATACAAAGCTTTTTGAAATATTTCATGAAACATTTCTGAAAAATTTCATGAAAAATTTCAATAATATAAATTTCATGAAATTTACAATCACTACTTGCAGTGACTGTCCACGTGCTTTGTTGATGGTAATTGTAAAAGCGCACTGGAAACTAAACGTTTGAATCTGTTGGGATCGTCTTAATCTTCGAATTTTCCATTCAAAATTGTAGCTTCAATGACATGTTCATCATCTTTTTCACCGAAAAGTTCTAAAAAATTTGTGCAATTTCAAAATATTTGACATATTTGGAATTACAATGTGTGTCACAGCAACACATATAAACCTTTTAAGACCTAGGTTCTACAAAATAATGCTTTTTAAGACGTTGATGGACGGAAGTTTTTTTTTGAATTTTTGTATTCTCTTCAAAGAATGGAAAACTAAATAAGAAAACCTTTCACATAATAATGTACGACATAGAGTAATATTTCATGAAAGGATGGAAATAAATATAATACATATTTATTTTCAAATTTGCAGGAACAAAGCTAAAATTGTGTTCTTAATTATCCTAGTGCAAGAAGCATATACCAAGATCATGTAACGCATTGTTTTCCTAGTCAGCATATATAATAGTTATATGGAAGCTCATTTGTTCGAGCAAGCAAAAAAGTTCATTCTTTAAAAAAATAAAAAAATTGCGTCCATCAACACCTTAGAAAGCGCATGTTGTTTCTTGTTATTTTTCTTAAAATGTTATGTGTTGTTGTGACACATATTGTAATTCCTACTTCCCAATATTCCATAACTAAGACTAACGGTGCTATCGTTGATTGAAAAAAGTACATCCGCCAGCACCCCTAAAATATCACTTATCCCCTTAATATAAGTGATATTGTTAGTGGTATACGATATCTCACGTTAAATGATTTGCCAGTAGCAGGTACTAAAGTACGCGGTTTTGTTACACCCATAGATAGAAAATTTTAAATTTTACATATGCTCCTGCGGGTGGGAAGATATTATAAATTCATTGGTATTAATGCATTGTAACTGTTTGCAAATCACTATTGCAAACGTGTTGTTGGCTAAGGGCCACATTTTATTAGTTTGTTTATCATAATTGCTATCCGTGTTTGATTATACATAAGCTATGCTTCTTTGTATAGTATTTGTGCGAATTCCATTACGTTAATTTTAAGCTTGATAAAATTTGTAACATTATTCTGTGTTTAATTTAAATACATATAGTTTTGATATACAAATGTTATTGTTTCAGATTATACTTTCATTAAATTATGTTCAACAAAAAAATATTGATCAAAGGAATCTAACCGTATAAAACGATATTTAAAGAAAATCCAAATAAAATTATTATCAACATTTAGACAGAACCCCTTAAGATAACTATTAGGGCCCTGGGGCTCCATTTAAAAAAAAATTAGCCTGTTACCTATGCGCAAGTGTACACAACAACTTCTCAAAGTTTCATGATGATCGGATGTATGGTTTATTAATGTATAAACGACAAGCATACATACTTTCAATTTTATATATATATATATATATATATATATATATATATATATATATATATATATATATATATATATATATATATATATATATATATATATATATATATATATATATATATATGTATATATATATATATATATATATATATATATATATATATATATATATATATATATATATATATATATATATATATATTTATATATATATATATATATATATATATATATATATATATTTGATTTCACTCTCACGGTCGCATTTGTTGAGCAAGATCAAAAATCAGCTAGAGCTTTTTAATAAAAAAATTTAATTTTTAAAACCGTATAGAAAATATAGAATCTTCGGAATCTTTTTTATCAATTTATTCTAAAAATTAACCTCTGCAGTTAGAGGTTCCCAAGTGAGCGACTCCAACGAAAAAGTTTGCAAAAAATTTTTTTTGAAACAACCGGTCGCATTTGTAGAGCCAGATCAAAAAACCTTTTCTAAAAATGTGTGTTTTATTGATATCTTGCACGAGTTCGTAAATCAGCAAAATCCGACACATGGTTAAGAAGCTAGCTACTCTTTATACTAGAAAAAAGTCTGTTTTTTAGATCCGTAATAACGGCCGTTTGAATCTAATATTTTTAAATTTATAAATTTACTTTACTTTACTATACTTTATAAATTTAGAATCATTGAAACCTTTTTTATCAATTTCTTCTAAGAAATAGACCTCTGCAGTTGAAGGTTTCTGAGTGAGCGACTCCAACAAAAAAGCTTGTAAAACACAAAATGCGTTTGAGTCAACCGGCACTCTCACGGTCGCATTTGTGAAGTCAGATCAAAAAATTTTTATTAAAAATGTATGTTTTTTGAATATAATATTATTACAAGTTCGTAAATCAGCAAAATCCGACACATGGTTAAGAAACTAGAGGCTTTATACTAGAAAAAAAGTTGGTTTTTTAAATCCGTTATAACGGCGGTTTGGATACTAATATTTTTAAAAACTTCATAAATTTAGAATCTTTGGAATCTTTTTTATTAATTTCTTTTAAAAATAGACCTCTGCAATTAGAGGTTCCTGAGTGAGCGGCTCCAACAAAAAAGTTTGTAAAACACAAAATGCTTTTGAAACAACCTTCACTTTCACGGTCGCATTTGTAAAACCAGATCAAAAAATTGTTTCTAAAAATGTGATTAATATCTTAGACGAGTTCGTAAATCAGTAAAATCCGACTCATGGTTAAGAAACTAGAACTTTCTACTAGGAAAAAAAAATTTTGGTTTAAACCGTTACAACGGCCGTTTGGATATTAATATCTTCAAAAACTTCATAAATTTAGAATCTATGGAAACATTTTAATCCGTTTCTTTTAAATATAAATCTCTGCAGTTAGAGGTTTTTGACTTGTCGGCTTCAACAAAAAGTTGGCAACAATCCCCAACAAACACAATTTGCAAAAACCTTATAACAATCAATTAAAAAAAAAACAAAAAGATTTGAATGGAAGAAATTAATTTGTTTTTCTCAGAAATAAATTATTTTGATATTTTGCAGTAATTGCACGCCTTATGATTGTCGTGTGTTTTTCATATAGTACCATGCACTGTCACACATATGTTCTGTGGTAGATTTGATATTTATTTGTTGCAAAATTGCATAGATGTAGTTTTGCTTATATTTAGCGAATTTTCTTTTTAAAATTTGTTCGATATCTGTTTGTAATTAGATTGTAATGTTTAAACTAATCTGATGCATCAGATTCTATTTGTACACAAAACTGTCTGATCTCGAAATCTACCTATTTCTAGCGAGCATCCTGCGTCTCGGACTTTTTTTATTATACCGAAGATTACCAAACATTTAAAAAAATGAGAAATGATCGTTTTCAAAATTTTAATTTTATTGGCTTCTTGATTCGATTTTCCATCTGAAGGAAAAATATCCTAAAATAACAAAATACAAATTCGTCCCATAAGCAATGAATACAATCTAGGGCAATGTTGCTACTGATTAATTAATTTGGTGACAGTCCCATGCTTGTCTTTAAAATCACTGTACATCATCTAAGAAAAGGCGCTGGGTTCCTCTTTAAGATCTTAAGATAACTTCAGAAATCCTTTTAAATCTTTTAAGGCTCATGATGACACAATTTTCAGACCCGATGCGATAAGTAGATATCTTTGCAGATATGGTTTTGATTTATCAAAAACTTCAGACATTTTTTAAAATCGCTTAAGATCTCTCTATTTTTTCCGTGATCAGTTTTTAGTTTATTTTTACTTATAAATGATTTACGGTTCATTACCTACATTCTTATTGTATAATTATGTAAAAATATAATAAAATGAAATATTATAATGAAACTTATTTGTTACTAAAAGGTGAAAGGTAAAAGAAGATACAACATATTGATAATTTTTTTTACCTATAGGTGTGTTCAAATGCTTTGTAATTTAAGTTGAGGTCTCACGTCAAGCCAAATATCATTCTTTTCATATTATGCAATGTGAATTATTGTTATTTTTATTTATTTAAATATTATTATAATTTTGTATTCAGTAGTTATGCGGATTATGGGAATTTGTTATTATTTTCTGTTTCAATTGATTTTATCATATGTCAAGGATTGTTATTTTATGAAGAAAAGTTTTTAATTTATAATTATTTAAATCTTCATTGAAACTCAAATACAAATCAATCATATTTAGAAAATGTTAATCAAATTCGTAATTTTTCTTTTTGAATTGACAACGCCAATCCGCGCAAGGAATAACATTTTGAAAAAATAATCTAAACTTTTTATTTAAAATAAAAAAACTTTTAATTTACAAAATTAATTAAACATGATTATTATGTGAAATTTATTGCTCAAAAATTAAAAGTTCAATTTATTTATGAAAATTGCTATGTGAAAATTTTTTGATTATAATAATTAATATTAGTTAGTGTGAAATTAAGTTTATAATTTATAATTAAATACAAAGCAACTATTCAAAGAAACAGTTGTATTGTTTTCTATGAAATGAAATTAATACATATTGTGTAGTTTGTGTGAGAAATTTAAATTCGCAAAACAAAAGTGATTTCGTCATTAGAATTTTCATTCTGATTTTATTTATTCGTAGCTTAAACCACTCAACTAAAAATTTAACACAATTCTATAAAAAATATGTTTCAAAAACATAATGTAAGATAATTGAAAATCTATTTATTTTATTCATAAAGTTAAATAACTGACCGCAGGTAATAAATATTTCTAGTTTCTTAATAGAAACAGAAAACATGATTATTTTATTATTATTCAATCTTTAAAAGATTCACATTGATAATCGACATACATGTTTTCAAAACGCTTTCACTGAATTATTTAAATTATTAAAATTCTTGTCTTCTTCATTCATTTGTCTTGTACATACATAATTTTTATGTTAGCTTTTATTTGTTATAATTATGAGTAACGCAGTTGAAGAAAAAAAATTAAGTTAAGTGAAGGAGTAGATAGGTAGAAAAAAATTCGATTATGTGATTAAACGTGTTTATTTAACTTTCCGGTGATTTAGGTTTGTACATATTATATTTCCTCAACGAAAGAAAAATCATTTTATTCAAATTTAAACAATTATTTCTTGTATCTAGTTGATTTAACTTTACCGTCGGAAATAAATTACTATCAAACAGCTGTCTTAACAGAAAAACTATTTGACACATGACAGTTTGACACATGATATTTTATTTTTGCGGCTATTAACTATTACAATTTACAACCTGAAAATGCCGACTCATCAGTTTTTCTTCGTAAAGATAAAAACTGTACCCTAGCAAAAATTCTTGTAGGAATTTTTGTTAGGATCTTACATGAACTTTAAAAGATTATATGTGCATCTTGTATGATCTTGTAAACTTCTTGTCTCAATTCTCTACAAGAAATGATCATGATCAAGTAAGTTCCTATATAATTTTCCTACAAGAATTTTTTCCAGGGTAGTGTTCAAGCAGAAAATAATTTTTTGTACAAGTTAACCGTAAAATGCACTTTTAAGATTCAAAAATTGTGCGTAAATCAGGCTATTTTTTCTATTGAAATAACAATGCCTAAAATTCATATAACAATGGCTAAAATTACTATTGTAAAGTTCCTACAAATATATGTATTTTTATTTATGCATATAATACAGAATCTTACTCGTACAAAAAACTTGTATGCAATTCGGGCATAAAGTATCTTTTTGGCGGAAAAGACATACTTTACGCCCTTAATACATAAATAGCTATTGTTGTTGATTAAAAAAAAGTAAAAAGTTGTAAACCGCAGTGACAGCACCAAAATAGGGTGCCAGCATTCTTTTGAAGGTTGCCAAAAAAATATGTACAAAGTTTTATAAAATCACAGCTTGAAGTTATTTATGAATTGCTTGAAGTTATTATTGTTTTTTTATAATCGTTCAAAAACTTATTAGTTGCTTGGCTTGCCATACAAATCTATAACTAACTAGTGAATCAATGTTTTATCAACAGACATAAAAAACAAAAAGCAAAATTTAGCAGTTGCATGTTGGATCTTCCTTCACTTTACTCAATAACCCAAATGTTATTTATATATTTCTTATGTTGACTGAGACCATTTTCCAAGGTTTCATAAAAATCGCTTGATTACCGAAAACGATAATCGTTTTTTTCGATTGATGTAGAACTACGGGAAGCTTAGTAAAAGTATCATGTAACGAATAGAACGATAGGACTTAAAGTTATTGAAAAAAGTTTCAAGTAACCAATCATTCAGGAAGCCTCCCACTCCTTCCTCCTACTTTTTCCAACTTAAAAAAGTCCAGATATTCTATTTTTATGTAAACTCTTAATATCATATACAAACATTTCAACAACACTCACAAATATATATATATACAATTTTTTGTTACTGGTTTGGTTCCAACTAAAAAAAAAGAATGAAATTTTAGGAATGTAAAGTTTCAAGTATTAGTGGAAAATCAAAACATATATATTAATCGCAATGCACACGAACGTATCTCTTACCTGTTACGTAACAATAGTCGACGTTAGTAGGCAATTCTGACAAAGGATCTTGCTTTCTTTGGCAGACAGCCTGATTTGTTTCTGAACAGGATTTTTTCAAAGCCGATCTATCCAGGACGTTATCCAGATCAGTGTTAAATCAAGCAGCTAGATAAGAATTAAGTAAACTTACCGGTGACTCGGTCATATTACTGTTAAAAAAATCCGTCTCAAAGAGAGTCACTCATTTATTCGAACTCAAAATTCTATGTTTTGCGATTGTAAGTCAAAAAGTGAGTGACTTCAAATCGATTTTCATAGAATGAATATTTGACATTTAAAAAATTTTATTTCAGTCAGTTTTATGTAAATTTGTGTTTTTAATGATGCATAATTTTAACATTAATAAAAAATGAACATTCTAATTAGACGTCAAATCAGAGAAAATCACAGAATTTTTTTCGATGAGATAAAATACATATCTCGATTTATACTGAACGTACGTTCTACGCTTTCATTTTAAAAATAAAATATGTACAAAAAATACGCAGGGAAATTATACTTTGCCGTCCGACAATGAAATGGATGCATTCAATGGAAATGGATGACGAAGAGATGATATTGCTCCACAATATAGACGATCAAAAACCGAATACAACAAATGTAGCAAATTTTCTAATAGGGCCAAATTTCTCTTCAATTTTAATGGTTATTTCAATATATTTTAAATGAATATTATAAAAATAATTATTTCTATAACTCATTGATTAAATCTATAATTCATTAATTAAAAAAAGTAACACAGGCTAAAGGTAAAAAATTATTTGGAAGTAAAAGCCAAATTGTCCTTTTGAATTTGGCCCATTTCTTCCATTATTTCAATTTTGCGTCTTTTTAGTCACAAAATCTTCTCGAAGTGATCATTCTCGCAACTGCAAATTAATTTTGCATTAGACTTGGTCCGGTTTCAAACTTCAAACCCTGTCTATTCCATTTATAAGGTAAGCTATTTCCTCCCAATGCTCTGCTAGTTTACGTTTTCCATCCTCTGCAGATGAAAATCGGTTTCGAGCCAACTCCAAATGTTCCTTTAAATAGTCAACTAGAGCGACCTTTTGGCTGTTTGTGGGCGTTCTAGCTAGTTTTTTTCGGCAGTCACAGTTTTTTTAATGGCTTTTTTGATATTTCAAATGAGTTTGGAAAAAGTCATATGACCCAAACAGAATCGAGATTTATGACTTCATTTTCGAAATTTCGAAATTCAAGTCATCTGACTTGAAGTCATAAAGTTAGAATTGACCCCTAGGACAAATAAGGGATACCTGAATAGCGAATTGTATATGCTTTTAAAAAAAGACCAAACGTGAAATGCCCTATAGAAGTTTGTCACAGTCCGCTCTGATTCGGTTCTGATCATGAAAAGGCGTGACTGAGCAAAATGCTAGTCGGGATATTCATCTAATAATTAGATTAAAAATTTTTAGTCATTGCGAATTTTTTTTTAATTTTTTGTCGCATGAAGTTCGGAACTAAGAGGGACGGAGTTGTGAGTATGGCCAAGTAGTAGCATGCTAGACTTCAAACTCGGAGGACTCGACGTACTATGGTTCCAGCAGACATCTTATTCTCAACAATAGTGTGCGTTTTTTAAAATAAGTGTTTTGGTCCAGATAGGGATGGTAAAGAAGAAGCCAAAACGCAATATGGGAATAAATGAAAAATTCTATAGGTGACCGTGCCAACCAATTGAAAAGAGGAGGTTTGGGAAAATCACTTTATCATCGTCGACATGAATTTTTTTTATTCAAAATATAATAGTATTTTTCAAATCTTTATATTTCGGAATGCTTTTTATTGTGTTTGGAGCTTATGTGATCATTTCTTCAGCGCACACTCCTTTTTGGGGTCGCCGTTAACGTCATCTTACCAATGTTTTATATTAATCCTAACCTTTAAAGTAATTTTGGTTTACGTGCAGAAAATGTTTTGAGTGAACAAAAATTTAAAAATTATACAGTTGGTTCTACTTCACTACCAGTACCACTGATCCATAAGGTAATTACTACGTAACGCTCTTTTATAAAACGCGGCTATCAGATTCCGGTCGGATATCCACCTTCTGCAAAAAACTGTAAACAGCTAAAGACTTTTTGACAAGAGCATCATAGCTAGGCTTAGTAATTCATTAGAAAGAAATTTCATATATATGAAAGAGTAAATATGTCCAAAAATCAGAGTAATGGTAAGAAAATTTATATAACACTTCTTTATCCTTCCGACAGTAGGTTTATTTTCAACAACCGTTTTTGTGTGCGTTTTTCTGCTTAACAGAATAAAATAAACAGTTGTTTTATTTTATTCTGTCTGTTTTTTGCGCATGTTTGAATCAATACAATACAACAATTTTTTTGACTGTATTGAACTCTGAAATTATTTTTTATTGTATTTTAAAAACATTTTAATTGTGTTTTATAAAAAAAAACTAATGCGCATGTTCTTCTCACGAACTATGAAAAAGGCAAAGATATGATTTAATTTCAATTAAATTTCCAATATGAAACAAACTTAGTTTTCTTTTTGTTTCTCATTAGTACAAAATTTGATGTCTTCCGTTATAGGTCATATCATTTTCAAAATACTAAAAAATCATCTAGATATTAAAAATGAATAAAATTGTATGGAATTCCGAATTACTTGTAAAAAAACAAATAAAATTCAATGTCGTTTTTTCTATTAGTTTAATTTTTTTTATTTATGTGTTCCAAAATAATTCAATTTTTTTTAATATATGCTACTCTCTCGAAACGGTATTGGGTTTGGGAATGCATAAATTTGCCTCGCTCGCATTGTAAACTTTTGCTCTTATTTGCTTAATATTTTATTAAACACTAACCCGATAAAATACTATTATATTTTGAATTTTGTTATACATTAGAATTTCGGGATGTGATAGAATGCGTAAATGGTACCCCAGTAAATTTGGACTATTGTACTATTGGACTATTGTAGAATGAAGGGCAAATATACTGAAATATAATACTACAAATTGAACACGATGCTATAAGTATGTTTATAGTGGCAGTGGGGTTATAAAAATATATGGGCTTTAGCTAATTGTAGTGAAGTCTAGGGTGTGCGGTCTATAATTTTCAGCATTTTCATCAAAATACTAAGCATAGTCGTCACCTCAAAATAACACAACTTTAAAGTTATTTAAAGTGACATTTACCGTATCAAGTGACTTTTTTTTTTTTTTTTTTTTATTCAAAGTTAGGCATGTTTAGTGTTAATTATAACAAATTATAAATTAACGTCTCTGAATATCCGAAGATACCATGCCAACTAGGGATAAGAATGGAATAAAAATTAAGATTCTCTGAGAAATTTATGAACGTTAACTTTAAAGCCTTGAGGATTAAATTCATCAGGAAAAACCCAGGAAGGTAAGGCATTCCAAAGATGAGAGACTCTGTTGAAAAAGTCACGTTGGAAGGCTACAGTTCTACACCTAATTATTTGAACTGTAAAGGGATGCGCTGCTACGTTTGCTCTGGTGTGACGCGAAAGGTTTGCTGATTTAGGTAAAATCGATTTGATCTCTTCAGAAGCTCGCTCATCCATAATATATTTATAAAATATAGTCAAATCAGCAACATTTCTTCTGTGCTGCAAGGAATCAAGACCGTTAGTAAGACTTGGGTTACCAATGAGTTTAATAGCTCTACGCTGTACAAAATCAAGGCAGTTGAGACTACTCAAGTAAGCTCCACCCCATATGTGAGAACAGTATTCCATGCAGGGACGTATAAAAGATTTATAAACTAAAAGAAGTTGTTCGCTATCGAAAAACTTACGACATCGCCCCAAAAATCCTAACTTTTGAACAGCATTCTTAGCCAGATTAAAAATATGAGAATTCCACTTCATATTATTTTCAATCTCAACTCCTAGAAGTCTGACAGACTCATTCTCTAAAAGATTTTTGGGGCCAAACGTTAATGGAAAAGGATTGGGTGTCGTTATCCTAGAAAAATGACAAACCTGTGTTTTGCTTGTATTGAATTCAACACTGTTAGCAATACCCCAATCCATAATTGTTTTAAGATCAGTGTTAAGGGAATCTATCAACTTTGATCTACACTCACTAAGCGCTAAGGGTGTATATAATTTAGGTGCTTCATGAGACGCATGAAGCGTGCTGTCATCAGCAAAACTATGTATAGGATGAACCGTTGAGTCCAACAAATCATTAATATAGATAAGAAAAAGAGTTGGTGACAAAGCGGAACCCTGAGGAACTCCTGCATTAGTTGAAAAAGTATTCGATGATACACCGTCAACATTGACCCGAAATTTTCGATCAGATATAAAGCTCTGTGTCCAAGATATAAGCTGCTCGTCTAAACCATAGGATCTCAATTTGCATATAAGGTTGTTATGCCAAACTTTGTCAAATGCCTTGGAAATATCAAGAGCCACCCCGAATGTTTCTCCAAAGTTTTCAAGCGACTTGTTCCAGATATGAGTGACAAAAGACAGCAAATCTCCCGTCGCTCTTCCTTTTCGAAATCCATATTGTCTCTCATTAATTAATTTGGAAGACTCTAAGAAGCTCATTAAATTAAAATTGACATATTTCTCAAAAATTTTAGCAACTACCGATAAAATTGAAATGGGTCTGTAATTCGTAGGATCAGTCTTACTGCCCTTTTTTGAAACTGGCTGTACACTAGCCATTTTCCAAATTTCAGGAAAAATTCCTTTCTTATATGACAAATATAAGAAGTGATTCTAGGGCACACGTGTTAGAAAAACTTTTACGCTCTAGTCAATAGAATTTATATTTTACGTCATTATTGACGGAACCAGGTGAACGGAGATCTAAAAACACATGCCAAAATTTTTTTCAAAACATCATCGAAAAAATAGAACAATACATATTCATATTTACTATTTAGATGATTGTTGAGGGATAGCTACAAAAACAATTGCTTAATAAAATGCATACTCGAAGATTTGATTATCGATACAGAAAAATGTCTTCTAGATGATAAGGTTACAAATAGAGAGAGTTCAATTGATCAAAAATTCGACCAGTTATAGATAAATTTGTGGCAAATGATACTATGGCAATGTAAAGAGATTGAATCAATTTTACCTGAACTAGCAAACCTATCGCGTAACACCAGAGCAAATGTTGTAGCACATTCTTTTACGGTTCATATAAAAAGGTGCAGAACTGTTGCTTTCCAACGAGCGTTTTTCAACAGAGTCTCTCATCTCTAGAACGCCTTACCTTCATGGGTTTTCCCTGATAGTCTTAATCCTCAAAATTTTAAAGTCAGCGTCCATAAATTTCTTAGAGAAACTTAATTTATTCAAACTTAATCCGATTCCCTAGTTGGCATGTTATCTTCGGATATTTAGAGACGTTAATTAATAATTTATTATTATTAACACAAAACATGCCACTAAAGTTAGAATTTAAAAAAAAGTAAAGAGAGGTGTCAAGGGACACACGGATGGAACGAAGTTCCTTTCGATTAATTAATGAAGAAATACGTTGAAAGTAGCAATATCAGCATCATGTTCAAGTCGCATTGATATTGTAATATTAAAATATAATTTGCTTTTAAATTTATTAAAGTTATGACGCGTACACTTGTTAAACACACAATAATGGAGAGATTATAACGCGTATGACTTGGTTAGCACAATAGTAAAGAGAGGTTATAATGTGTACTTGCTAAAAATACATAAGCATTTATTATTGTCTGTATAAAATCTCTACTTACCGAACTCCATCAGCAATATCCGGAACTTGTGCAGAAACACTGTCAGGATTCACTATTGTTATTATTTTTTGACCATCATGGCCACCGTGAACACCATGACCATCACGACCACCGTGAACACCATGACCACCGTGACCACACCATGACCCCCGTGACCCCCATAACCACCATGACCACTATGACCACCATGACCACCATGGCCACCATGACCACCATGAGCACTATCACCACCATGATCACCATAACCACCATGACCACTATGACCACCATGACTACCTTGACCACCGTGAACACCATGACCACCATGACCACCGTGACCACCATTACCACCATGACCACCATAACCACTATGACCACCATGACCACCATGACCGCCATGACCAACATGACCATAATTACCACCGTGAACACCATGACCACTGTGACCACCATAACCACCATGACCACTATGACCACCATGACCACCATGACCACAATGAGCACCATCACCACCGTGACCACCGTGACCACCATGACCACTATGACCACAATGACCACCGTGACCACCGTGACCACCGTGAGCACCGTGATCACCATTACCACTATGACCACCATGACCACTATTACCAGTTTATATAATTTATTATATACCACCATAACCACCATGACCACTATGACCACCATGACCACCATGACCACCATGACCACCATGACCACCATGACCACCATGACCACCGTGAACAACATGACCACTATGACCACCGTGACCACCATTACCACCATAACCACCATAACCACTATGACCACCATGACCACCATGACTACCATGACCACCTTGACCACCATGACCACCATGACCGCCATGACCAACATGACCATCATGACCACCGTGAACACCATAACCACCATGACCACCGTAACCAAAGAAGTTTTACTTCAATAAACTCAAAATAACTAAATAATAATAATAAACTAAATAATAAAGTGTCGTTACAATTTTTGGTCTTAATTTTTTCCGTCTAGCCCCCTTTCGCAAAGCGCGATAAGGAACTTCGTTCCAAAAGCTTATTAAGACAATGCTGTGACAGTATTAGGAAGAGTGAACAGCCACAACAAACTCCAATAAATTTTTCTGAAGAAACCAATCTTTAGAATAAAAAAGTGAGCAAAATTACATTTCAAACCATTTTGGGATTCGTAATCAATATGTTAAAGCAGTTTTGATTAGATCTTTTTACAACATTTCCAGTTGAAATAAATATCCATTGCAATTTTACGTTAAGACAAACGAAGCATTTAATAGTTCTTTTGCATAATTATTAATGTGTTTGTATAAAACCTACTGCTATTACTAAATGTTCGCTATTGTTTATTATTTAAATATTTTATATTTCAATAAATCTTTTTTTTATTTTAAGACGAAAGATGAATAAATACAAACATTTCGTGGAATAATTAAGTTTTTGTATCAAAAGCAATGGAGATTAATACTAGAGGCTTTAAAAGACTGCCTTTGGAACATCAATAGAAACACTAATAGAAATTGTTTATTTTATGTTAGGAGATTTTTACAATAATTGGAAGCGGGTTAAAGATCTGACAAAAATTTCAAAAATACCTATTTTAAAATCCACCATATTCATGTTCATGGTTTAATTTTCAATCGAGTTCAATGATTCTTCCAAGGATTTTTGTATCTAAAATATTAAGTGGAATTAGTTTTTATCTATACGTTTTGGGATCTTCATTTGCAAAGATGTTGAAAAGTAAGGGGAGCTTAGTAGAACGCTTGTGGTTGTGGGATATAAGTCTTAGAAGGTTTCTATGTGTGATTGTGACACAGATTGTAATTTCTTGTGAATGATTATTATTTGTGACTTTCCACAATCATCAATTGGGTGGCAGTAAGTGATTTCATCGATAATTTTTTTTTGCTGTCAGAAATTTTATTTTTCATTCATACAAACTATGATATTTAAACAGTAGGCTTTGTTTTAACTGTCGGCAATTCTTCTTGTCGTCGATAATTTTGCTTTGTCGTTATGAAAATTCTTTGTTGTCATTTTTTCTTCTAACAAAATGAAATATAACTTCATCTTGGCAGGCGCATAAATGCTATAAATTTGTAATTTATTTTTGACAAATAAACATAAACATGCAATCACTTATTATGAATGAAAACGGACATTTTTATTATTTGCAAACTGCATTTTTACATAATTTTGTATTATTGAATATTTTGTAGAAAAATTTTATTTAGAAACTAATACTTATCTTTTAAACAAAATTATAATTAAAAAAAATTATCTCATTAAATACCACTCTTCATTAAAATTTTTGTGTAAAATTTTTCAATTTTACTCATTAAATTATTTTTAAGCAACACTGCTCAATCAAACCACTACTTAAACCACTCGTCCTTCGGACTCGTGGTTTATTGTGCGCTTTGATTCGCAGTGTTGCTAAATAATTTAAATCGTAAAATCAAAAAATTTTCAAAAAAATTTCAATGACTCGTGGTATTACAACCGATAATTTTTTTTTCTATTTTGCGTCTAAAATAAAGTCATTTCGATACCCAAATGCGTATCGAAATGGCTTTCATTACGATACGCAAAAGTTTTGTCTTTCAAGGTTGGTCACATTGGTCATACAAACGTCAGTGAACATTAAAACGAATAATTATGTAAATAAAATTAATCAGAATATCTAAATTAGTGCTAAATATTTTAATTAATTAAAATAATTAGTAATAATAACAAAATTTCAAATTGACTATTTTTTAATAAAACACACATTTTTTTAAATTTCAAGACAAAAAATGCAAAATAGAAAAAATAGTATAAAAAACTCGTTTCATAAGACGTTTTATCGCACTTATCCTTTAGAAAACTCCCCGCTGCGCGGGTCGTTTTCTAAACCGATTGCGTGCGATAAATTCGTCGATTATGAAACTAGTTTCTTAATATACTATTTTGATATCAGAAATTTTATTTTTCATTCATACAAACTATGATATTTAAACAGTAGGCTTTGTTTTAACTGTCGGCAATTCTTCTTGTCGTCGATAATTTTGCTTTGTCGTTATGAGAATTCTTTGTTGTCATTTTTTGTTCTAACAAAATGAAATATAATTTCATCTTAGTAGGCGCATAAATTTGTAATTTATTTTTGACAAATAAACAAACATGCAAATATTTATGAATGAAAACGGACATTTTTATTATTTGCATTTTTACATAATTTTGTATTATTAAATAATTTGTAGAAAAATTTTATTTAGAAACTAATAATTATCTTTTAAACAAAATTATAATTAAAAAAAATTATCTCATTAAATACCACTAAAATTTTTCAATTTTACTCATTAAATTATTTTTAAGCAACACTGCTCAATCAAACCACTACTTAAACCACTCGTCCTTCGGACTCGTGGTTTATTGTGCGCTTTGATTCGCAGTGTTGCTAAATAATTTAATTCGTAAAATCAAAAAATTTTCGAAAAAATTTCAATGACTCGTGGTATTACAACCGAAAATTGGGCGTCCTCAAATTTGGCATATGCGTCTTAAGCTTATAGATAAACGTAAATCTAGCTTTTATTTTATAATATTTAGTTACATGATACAAAATGAGCAAAACAAATTAGTGAATGAAGAGGTTATTCGTTGTCTTTGACTGATAGATGATGCAAACGATTAACATTAAATAATTTAATAGTAACTAAATATATATAAACGTACATCTTATAAGAAATGTCATGACATATGACGTACATGAAATTTTAATTCTTTTTTTTTAATTAATCTTACAATAAAAATCCCAAAATTTTCTAAATCATTGAATTTATTAATACAACAAATTTAATGTTTTATAAAAATCTTTGTGTTATAAAGTTCAAATTAACAAAAACAAATTTCTATTTAATCTCACGCTGTCAAATTCAACATCAACTTATGTAAAACGAACAAAAAGATTTAAAGTTTATTTTCTTAATTGTGTAAACAAATGAGCAATAAAAAATGCAGCTAGACAAAAATTTTAAATTTATTTTTTGTGGTGAGACTGAGGTTAGGCTCATTAGTTTAAGTTAATTCTATTATGAGTATCGTTAAACAGCTCGATGGCTATTTCATACAGTAAAGTATTATGCGTTGTTGTAGAAAAAAGTGTAGTTAAGAGAAAATATTCAAAACCCAAAAATGTGAATATTCATCTTCATAAATCAAAATCATGTTTTATATTCAACAGATTATGCCAAATTTTAACATGTAGAGTTGTTTTTCGATTCGTTCAAGATTCCATTTTTAGATGGGATTATAATGATCTAAATATACCATGTATATAATATCCATCGATGTATTATAAATATAATATAATATCCATGTATGATGGTTCCGAACCCATTTAACAACCCGAACGCTAATTTAATACATATGTTCAGATGGTGCCAGCTTTATACAATTTTGCTGGTTTTATTTTGTGACGAAAACGTTCAAATTAAGACTAACGTTAGCATGTTCACTTCACCGGCTCAATTGGTTCATGAAAGACTATGCTAAATATTATAAACCTCATTTTGAAAATAAAAATCAGCCTAACTAATTATGTTTTACATGCAACGGACCGTTTTTGATTTTATGAATGTATCTATAAAAGATTTTGGCTCAATTGCTTTTTCTATAGTGGTGACTCGTGTTCTACATCTCAAGTTAATGCTAAAAAGATTTCAACAGTTTAAGAGATTGATTATACGCAGTTAGAAATTTCAAAAAATCGATTTGGTTTCTTTCTTGGAATTACATGCATCTTTGTCATGTAATATAATATTTTGTAATATTTTTAATGACGATTGACGAGTAATAGCTGAGTTCACAATGATTGATTGTATTCGCATACATAAAATGGCAATGTGGAAGATCTGTTTTATACCTGAGAGCTACATTTAGTCATTTTTTATACCAAACAAATAAATTTCGTCCATTTCGCGTTTTTCTCAAAACGGTGTTTTCAAAGTTGGTGAGGATGGGTTTTCAAACACAAACTTCAGATATATTTTTCAGAGATTGATTGAAAGAATAATATTTCTTTCTACTTTTTAAATATTTTACGAAAAAATTTTAGTTGAACATCGATTTTTTTTCTTTTTGAAGCGGCTATTTTGCCGATTTAAATATTTATTCTAACCTCACAAGTTCATATCAATCCAGTTCGTGTTCCACGAGACGGTTCAACATCATTGAACTTTTGTGTTGGACAAAATATCCGAAACTAAAAACCTTTGTATGTCCACTTTAACAAGCCCAACGTAGGTTGTCAACAAGTGTTCCTTCACCTGTATTAATTTCATCAATTCACTAAGTTTAATGGTCGAGTTTTACTTGAAGACTTAATTCAATCAATAAGTTTTATATGAGTGATCCGCCCATACTTTTTCCAATTTATCAACTATATTAGTTGACTATCGGTCAATTAGAAAACCGGTGTGTTGATGGTTGTTAATGTTTTTGCTTAAAAACACTTTGACCTAGATGGGGATTCGAAATCGAACCCGGTTCCTCCGAGTTCGAAGTACAGCGTGCTACCAATAGGCCACTCAACATGCCAAATTTTACTTTAATATATAATAGTTAGTTAATAAGAGATACAATTTTTGATAAAGAAAATACCCATAATAAAACTAATAATTCTATTAATTCACATTGAATTAATCTATTCAATTTGTTTAGTCTACCCGAAAAGTTGTGTTTCACATCCAACAAATGGTGCTAATTTTTTCAAGTAGCACAATAACGTTTGAATGATAAATTTAATTTTGCTTTATGTGATGGAAAGACATCCAAAGAATCACTTCTACATAAAAAAAAATTAAAATTCGAATCCAACGTCACTGATTTTTGATTCACTTTTGTCAGATTTGTAGTGACTAAAAAACAAAGATTATTCAAATACATGAAGGAACTATAAAGTTGGTAATCAATTTGACAATCAGATAAATGTCAATTTAAATTCGAATATATTTGAAGTTTTTTGTTGATTGTATTCCGAAAAAATTACCAAGGTATCAGTAACGTAAGAAATTTATTACGCACTAGTGTTAATGAATTTATTACGCACTAGTGGGTAATGAAATAATAAACTCTATAAATTTGTCATAACATAACACAACGTTTGTCATGGTTAACCACCTATATCTCGTCTAATAAAAAATAAAGGTGTACAAAATCAGATCGTTACACCGATTTGCCACACATTTTTTGATTTGCTTCAAATTTTAAAAACGTGGAAGGGAAAATTAAAAAAAAAACGTTTCGTAGGAAAAACATTTTTTTTTGTCCCGAGTGGTTCTCCCTTTAGAGCTAGGGGTAGTTTTTAAAAAACCATTTGTTCCATATATGTTCAATTTAATGTATCTCAAAAAACTACTTGACGGATTTTTAAATTTTTTTTTGCTTTCATGGTGATAATGAGTCCGTTTTAGTAAAGATAATTACAGTAACAATTTTTGATAATTTATGATATCAAAAATGAAAAATAATAGGAGTTGGAGGGTTCATATCCCCCGTTTATTTTAATTTTGCTCCTTTTAATTGTAGAAAAATAATTGCATTATTTTTCTACATAATACCAAAGATTTGGATTTTGGTGATTTTTTAAGAAAATTATAGGAAATTTAAAAAAAAATCGACTTGTATTTACAGACAAGGATTTGTTAAACAAATATGCATAATTTCCAAAAAGCATTGTAGAAAATTTTGAAAATTTTCTTTTTGTAGAATATGAATGAAGTTTTAACATTATGGCAAAAAATTTAAAAAGCAACGAAAATATCAACCCTCCAATAACGATATGAGCTTTAACGGAATTTACCGGCACTCTCACGATCGTATTTTCTGACCTACACCGAAAATTTTTTCTGCATACGTTGCGGCAAAAAAACTCTTGGACAAGTTCGCGAACTGGCCGTATCCGGTTACAGGTTAAGTAAGGCCAAAAAAGTCGAATAATCTAGGACGTTATAACTTCCGTTTGAATCATAATATTTTCATAAAATTTATCAATATTGAATATTTGACTATTATTTTTTTCCAAATGACAACATTGGCGTTTCAGGTTCCTGAAAAATCAGCTGTTTTAAAAATTTAATAAACTTTGTTGTTCTTGATCTTGCTGAAAATGACCAATCTCACATTTGAAAACTTTTGCACACGTTAAATAGAACATAAATCTTTCCAAAATTAAAAAAAAATTTTCAAGTCTAGAGGTTGAGGGCTGTTAGAACAAAAACAAATGCAAACGGCCATGCCGTCCTCATTTTTGAGTTTATGTTGTTTAAACTCATCCTAACTTTTAGATAAACTTTTCAACTATAACGTCAAAGATTTTCAGCTTTCTAACCCAAGAGGTTTCAACATAATTAGCATTATTCCTACTGCATGCCATTCAATTACAACAACAACTTCCATAAAAATATCCCATAGAAATATTAAATAAATTTTCTTTTGTTTTTTTGAGTTTTATTTTTTTTCGCAAAAATTAAAAATAAAATTAAGACAAAGCTGAATCATTATTGTTTTAAATTAAGGAATATTTTCTTCGGAAATTTGGAATATTTGGAAATGGGTTAGTTGAAATAAATATATGCATATTGATTACACATTTACAAAAGTTTTTCTAAATTGTAGATATTTGAATTATTTGAGGTGTAAAAGTAGTTTGATAATTTTAGACTATAGTTATGTGTGGTGGTGTTGTAGGTGTGACGTTGTGACGTTGTGAGAACGTTTATTTGCTCTTTGGTGGATTTAATATGTTATTAAAAGTAGTTTTAACCAAATTAAATAAAACTGTTCCAAAATCGCATTGATAAAGTAGTTTCCGTTAATGTGTTTAGTTTGGTTTGATAAATTTTTTGGATTATTCTGTTTCTACTTAAAATTTTTAATTAAACTAATCTGACACATCCAATTCTATTTGTACCCAAAGCTGTCTGGTCCCGAAATCTACCTATTTCTAGCGGATATACAAGCCGCTTGGAGTTTTTTATTATATTTATTTGTTAAATAATAGACGACCAAACAATAAATCCTATTACAAATAAAATATACATAGGCTAATATTTCATGATAGGATAGAGAAAATAAAAATAAAATAAGTGATAAAAAGCAAATTTGTTTTAAAAATTTGCAGGAACAAAACTAAAATGGGGTTGCTAATAATTCAGCTAGTGGCATAATCCTTGATTATGTGACGCACTGTCCTCCCCAATGATTAAAGCTCAGATATAGAGTTTTTAAGGCTCGTTTTTTCGAGCAAGCAACAGCGTGCCATCTTCAAGGAATATTCCATAGCTAAGATTGAGGGTGCTACCGTTAACTGAATACAGTTCATCTGCCAGCACCCCTAAGATATCACCTTGGGTAGTGATATCTCACTACTATTTTATGTGATATATAATGTTAATTCATATGACAATAGCAGGGACTGACTGGATGGGTGGATCAACCGAGTGGATCAAAAATAAAAAAAAAATAACAAATCAATAAAAGCTGATCCCGCCATGCGGGAAATTTGTGTTTATTGTTTTTATATTTTACTCAACTCTTTCAATTTAGATTTGGAAATTTTTTTATCTTAATAATGCTTCTAGATGAGCATAGACTGTCAACGAGCATCTCGTACTAGCTGACTTTTTGTAACATGAAAAACCGAAAATTATTTAAATTTTTATCAGACCGGCAATCTAACCAGGATCCTCCTGGTCCACCGTTTTAGCCATAGCCCTCAATGTATAATGAATAAAAAGTTTATTGTACAAATAATTTCTATTTAATTTACTTGTAAGCAACATAAAAAGATGACCACACAAATTTTCATAACATCTCACCAATTTACAATACACCTGTTTAATTATATAAAACTATAAAAACATTTATTACATAAATATTCAATCTTCATCGAACAGCAAATAAAGTTCAACTTAACAATCTTAATTATGTACCAAATCTTTAATGCACAATAAAGTGTAAACAAATATATGTAAATAGAAATCTGAAGAGCAATTTTTATTTTTTCATCATCTTTGCAGAACTAAACAACATGAATAAATTTAAATATTTGATTGTGCCTGCATATATAAAAGCTTTCATAGATTTCAACATAATATTATAACCAACATCTGTTATTGATTGGTGATCAATTAACATATTTTGATTTTAAAGAATCACGAAAATTTACAAATTTTGTAATCAATTAAAATTCAATAAAAATGCTTTTAATATTTTTAAGAAAGCAATAATAACAAACTATTAAATGCCAACTTTCAAAGCAACTGTTCGCCGAATAATTAAGAGATATGATTTAATTATCATTTAATGATAAAATTTAAGACTAACTCAAGTTCCACCTACTTTAGGTGTTTCGTTTAATTTCCAATAATACATTGAAATTCAATTTACTCATAGTGGTAATGCAGCAAATATTTAAATTTTTTTAACTAAATACTTTAAAATTCAACTACTCACCTAATACAGGGTTAAATCCAATAAATCCCATTTTTTGCTCAACTTTGCAATTACTTAATTTAAAAACTAAATCAACAACAGTTTTTTTCTACACAATGTTTTTATTTATAATTAATTAATTTTTTTTCACTTAAATTTTTTTAAATTTAATCTATATTTTGTATCATCAAAATAAATTAAATTCACTATAATCAATTTTCAATATAAATAAAATCCAAAAGCTAAAAGAAAATCAGAAAAAAACTCATTAACAAAAACTAAAAAAAAATCAAATTATTTAAAGAAAAAAAAATTACATATAAGAAAACTAACACAATTAAATTTTCTTAAAAATTGACTTCACTTTCATACAGTTAAATTGCAAATGAAATCAAATGAAAATGAAAGGAAGAGGTAAAGTTGGAGTTTGAGATTATTAATAAGTAATCTCGCGTATGTTAAAGTTGAAGAAAACAAACGAAAAACTATAGAATGCATTCTGAAGATGGGGCATCAGTTGGTTAAATATATAAATGAAATACATATGTATATAACAGATTTATATTAAATGTTTATAAGTTTTCGTTAATTCGAAGCATAAACGTTTGACTAAGATGTAAATATAAAAAATTGATTAAGTTTGATGGATAAATAAAGAGAACATCATTAATAGCTGAAAATGAGTTAGGGCTTGAATCGTATTTTTTTTTCGGAGAACAAAGCATATGTGAAACATATCTATATATTTTAGTTCAAAATGCGTCAAATCGACATAATTCATGTATTTAATGTAGGAATAAAATTTCAAAATTCTTCAAGGATCCAAATTTTGATTTAAGTGCATGAAATTTGTTTACTAGACCGTCGGTTCGATTCCGCGTCCGACTTCATTTAAAGTTGTAAATTCATTTGCACAACGGTTTAAACGGTTTGTTTTGGTTGTATGTCTTAAAAACCCTTGTCCTTAATTTGATGCCTGTCGGTCCAATACAAAAGTTATTACAAGAATTATTTTGGATTGAATTTTGTATTATGCAAACTATTAATATAGTTCTAAATCGTAGTTTTTAATTATATTTTAAAGCTATTGTTGTGAGCTTTATTATTTCCCATTTTAGATATTAGTTAAATCCCCAAAAATTAAAACGTTATCTGTATCAGTTTCTTGTGTAAACTGTATGTTTTTGTTAATTTTATCGGTTTACCGAGCGACTAGAAAACATAAGTTTTCAAAATTTTAAAAAAACGTTACCCTATTTGTAAGACTCGGCTCTGTCTGTGTATTCCTTTTGTATATTTGATACAATCAATTTCTACGACTGACATTTTACAATGTCCTCTTTCATTTGTGATATCAAAAACAAAACTCCATCATCATCTTTTTACTTTTTGTTGCCTAGATTGATTTAATAGTGTAAGTAGAAATACTTTCAGTCTTTTTATCCAGAACAGTTCTTTTAACAGATTGAAAAATTTTTCATTTCTGTTTCTTTATTAAATCCATTTAAAATCAATCTTTGTCAATTCATTCTTTGATAATTGAATCTACTAAATTATTCACGTAATTCACCGTTTTCGGGTCTTAAAAAAGACTTTGTAAAATGGTTGAGTCCACTGTAAAAAATAAAGTTAATTCCAAATAAATTGGTTTTGATATTTAATGAGATTAGAAATAATTATTTTATTTTCAAAATATTTGTAGTGATGTGAGATTTAAAGAACCCTCTTAATCATCAACGCATTCTTCTTGAATAAAAACCATTTGTTGAAAATAATTGTTTTAAAATTAATGAAATTATTTTATAATCACTTTTTTTTTTTTTAATAAAATGTGTTGTGTAATAGGGTTTAGAATATGTGTCACAACAACACATAAATACCTTTTAAGACCTAGGTCTAGACCTGGGTCCCACAACAACTGGCGTTCTGAGGTGTAGATTAACGCTTTTTTTAAACATCTGTGGGTTGAAGCCACCTGAGACTAAGTGTTCCGGCAAACTATTCCATTTGTACGCAGTTCGGACAAAGAAGTCTCTCTGCGATCTGCCAGTATGACAGCGCGGGATCTTTACCGTTTCACTGGTTGCGGCAGCCGATTGCCGAGTGGAACGGGGGTAAGAATAAGTTTGAGGCATGATGCCGCTGATTTCATCTGAGCACTGCTGATGACGATATTTGTAAAAAACAACGAGGTCAGCAACAGTGCGACGATGTTGTAGGGAATCAAGTTGTGATGTCAAAGTTCGATCACCTACAATTCGTATAGCTCGCTTTTGAACAGAGTCCAAGAGGGCCAAGATGGAAACAGAGGCAGCACCCCAAACTTGACAACAGTACTCCATACAGGGACGAATATAGGACTTATAAACATGGAGCAATTGGTATGGAGTGAAAAATTTTTTGCATCTATTTAGGAGGCCGAGTTTTTTAGACGCGCTTTTTGCCATCGCCATTCCATGATCGTTCCAGAGTAGGTCATTTGACCATTGTGACACCCAATAAACGAATGTTTTTACATTCACCTATTGGTTCATCACACATACTAAATAAAATATCTTTGGGGAACTCGGTCTTTAATCTGGAAACAATCAACAGCTGTGTTTTGGTGGAGTTGAAATTGACAAGGTTTTGGTCACCCCAGTCGGCGATTTTATTCAGGTCTTTGTTCACGTTTATGGCAGCGTCTCTCCGGGCAGGATTAATTCGTTCGTGCATTTTACCTTTTGAAGGAAGGGGCTCGAACGACTTGTGCAGAGTACTATCATCTGCAAAACTATTTATTGGGTTGCTGGTGATTTTCAACAATTCGTTGATATAAATCAAAAATAGGGTTGGGGACAATACTGAGCCTTGGGGTACACCAGCGTTAATTAGTTTAGACTCAGAAGAATATCCGTCTAAGGTTACCGAAATGTATCGGTCGGATAGAAAATTTTGAATTGCACTTTAAATTGCTGTAATACCAATACCAATACCAATACCAATACCAATACCAATACCAATACCAATACCAATACCAATACCAATACCAATACCAATACCAATACCAATACCAATACCAATACCAATACCAATACCAATACCAATACCAATACCAATACCAATACCAATACCAATACCAATACCAATACCAATACCAATACCAATACCAATACCAATACCAATACCAATACCAATACCAATACCAATACCAATACCAATACCAATACCAATACCAATACCAATACCAATACCAATACCAATACCAATACCCCCAGCTAACACAGTAGGTGAATTTTAGCTCAAATATAGGTTGATATTATCTGTACAAAATTTTAGTGAACATTCTCATTTAACCTAAATTTATGTATAATAAAAGGTTAAATTTAACCTAAGTGTCGTACTTTTTCCATAAAAATATTGGTTAAATTTTCATGTAAATTTTATGTAATATGCTGGCTAATATGTGATTAAGTTTAACTATAATTTAACCAAATTTTAAGTTAAATAAGTGCAAATGTTATTTTATATTTTAGCTAATTATTAGTTAAATTTAACTTGTTGGTTACACATGCAAACCACAAAATGTATGCACCGAAATTCTCCCCTAATGATCACATAAGCTTATTTTATAGTATACTACAAACTAATATTATATTTTCAATAATTAATGTTTTTTATCGAATACCGAAAAGAAAATTGAAAATCAAAGTATTCGCAGTTTAAAAAAAAATAAATATTTAATTGTATTTTTAAGGGTTGTTCTCATTATTTTTTCCAGTTTTTGTTTTATGTTTAAACAAGATCGAACCTTTCTTTATACATGAACATTTAAATCCATTCAAAAATACGCTCCAAAGAATGTATAAAAATATTTATTTGAAGTCGGTTTTGAAATTGTCATAAAAACCTATTTTGTCCTTAAATGCATTAGTTTGGGAGATAGATAATATCGTATCCATAATTCCTTGCCATAAAATTATTTACCTGTTATTTAAGTTAAATTTTGTCAGGTGTTTCATGAAATAACTTAAATTTATCCTAAACTTTTTCACGTATTTTATTTAATACATGTAAATTATCTAGCTATTAAGTGGAAAATTGATCGTATAATTCTTATCTAGAATACATTTAATAGCTACAATATCTGAATTTGGAAGAGTAAATTCATGTATATTTCATGTAACAGCTGAATACAAAACTAAGCAAGTGCAAATTATATGTAATTTTACTGTACCAAAGTCAGATATTGTAGTTATTACATGTTTTTTTCATGAGAATTACATGTAATCTAACCATCCAGTTTTCTTTAACCTTACTTTATTATCGGGCTGTCATTCTACCATAAAAAAAGCTAAAAAATAATATCATAAGAAACAAAATTTTTTAAAAAATGATTGAAAAAGCACCTTATTCTTGTTTCCTGAGTTTTATTATTTTTTACTATATACGCATTTCGAAAGCTAAATTTTAAAGTAAGATACATTCCTTATTTCCATTATATACCGGTGGTTTAATAAAAACCCATTTTAAAAAATTAATAATCTAACTACAGAAAAATATCAAATATAAAGCAAAATGAATAAATCTAATAAAACAATTAAACCATTAGAGAAAATAAAAAAAAAATGAATTTGACAAAAGAAGTAAACCGAAATAATAACAGTTTTATGGTGTGTCTGTGGTGTGTAAGCTTCGAAATGTAAGCTATAAACCAAAAATCAAAACTGAGCCAAATCAGAAACCAGGTATGTATAAAATATCCTGCAACGACTGTGAAAAATTTATGTAGGTCTTTCTCAACGCAAAATGGGACAACGCCAGTAAGAACACCTTACAGAAAAAAAATACAAAAGGGCTGAGAATTCTAGCGTTGCCGCTCATATGCCGCTCAACAACACGTCACCATCAAATTTAGAGCTCATAAAAGAGATTAATAACATAAACACCTAGAAGCGTACGAATTTTTTTCATTGAAAAAGAAAATCAATTAAACCCCGGTATCCTGATGAACAATAAAGAAGGAAACATAAAATTTAATTTATTTAACCTAATAATTAAAAGACCGCCGAACATTTCGTCGCTTTAATAATGAAACAACGTATTCGCAAAAGTGTAGTTTCGAGATAATTGGGTTTAAAGATTTTTCGATTTTCTGATTTTCGTAAACTCGGCAGCACTATTGAATGAATAAAGATAAATTGGAAAAAAATTTCTACCAATTACTCTTGATTAATTTCCCCACAGCATATTAAAATTTCACATTGGTACCTGTTGGCTTTTCTACCTATAAAGAGGTGAAAAGTCAATCAGGTACCTTATACGTTATTTCATATTTCTCGATTACGATTAAGCCTAAAACTGATTATTATTGAAATAACGCATGATATTCTTACAATTTTTTATTTATATAAACCGGCCCATCATGTAGTCACGAATGATGCTTATACAATATTTTATATTTACCATTTCGTGTGGCGATCGTAATGTATGTAAAATATACTACACTGATTTTGCCCAAGTTATTATTCTGTAGGAATTGGAATATCGTACATGCATTTACGCTGTTTCAATATTTAGCCAAATTCAAATTTGCATGTACGTTAATTATCAATATATTAATTTTCACCCCCAGTTATAAAATACATAATTGGAAAATGTTAAAACGCCACTCTATAGAGATCCTCATGGGGATTGCAGGTCACCCATTATATAATAACAGCGTATAAATGGCATACGTTATTTCATTATTAAAGCGACGGTATAATAAATATCCACCCATTTCGGACATACCATAAAACTGTTATTATTTAGATTCACTTCTTTTGTCAAATTCATTTTTATTTTTTTTATTTTTTTTAATTTTCTCTAATGGTTTAATTATTTTATTGTTTTATTAGATCCGTTCTTTTTGCTTTATATTTTATATTTTTTAGTAGTTAGATTATTAATTTTTTAAAATGGGGTTTTACTAAACCACCAATATGTATATAATGGAATGTATCTTACTTTAAAATTTAGTTTTTATATACTATAGGTGATGAAAGCATAGCTTTCGAAATTCGTAAATAATAAAAAATAAAAAATAATAAAACAAGAATAGTAAACAAGAATAATAAATAAATGTTGAATTGCTCAATAAACTGTTTTAAAAGCTCCTCTAAAGATAATTCATTTCAAACTGAGTCACGATAAATGTGATATTTTTAATTTAATACTCTTTAAAAAAAAAATATAACAACGCTGTTAATGAAATCTTGTTTTGCAAAGCCCATTTCCTTAGTTCGTTCAACAGATCTATTTTAGTTTGCGCGTTATGCTCATATTCCAGGTGTTCGCGCATCAATTCCTCAGCAATATCTGCTTCTGATAATAAAAATTCAGCATTTTCACCAACTTGGGATGTACAATCATCTGGCATATCATCGTCACACTCTACATTTTCATCACAAGTAACACTAACGGGGATTTCGATCATAGCATTTTCTGCTGGCAAATTATTTTCAAAAATGGCATTCAGTTGTTGTGGCGGTGGCCGATCCATTTCTTCATCCGTTGACACATTTGATGCATCAAATCGCATTATGTAGTATCGACCGTTTTTCTTAACTTTTTCTTTTTCAGAGGCATTTTTTACTATTTAAAAGAACGTTAGTGAGAGAAATATATAATAAAGACTGTATCCGAGCTATTTGATCAATATACTGCGCACTAATAATAATTGTCATCGGAAAACGAGATTTGCTATAAATCTTTATGGATACTTATAAACACATACACTTATTATATGTATTATATGAAAAAGACAGCAAAAACTTAGTTAACATTCGTTCACTAAACCAAATTAAATGCAATATTACATGTAAAACTCGACCTATTTAACTTAACAGCAATCTGAGAATTTTTTTAAAGTTTCAATGTTCCGTAGTTATGTTAATTTTAGGCTATTTAGCTTATTTCATGAAATAACTGTTGCAATGTCAGCTAAATTACCGCTAGCTAAACAACAGGTAATAAGTTAAATACATGTATTAGATACACTTTTGTAACTTAAATTTTCGTTGTAGTTTCCTGGATGGTTGTTGGCCATTTGGAGTGTTTTTTACCGAACAACACTCACATACAAACAATTTTGAAGTAGACGTCGAAGTAATTAAAAAATGTCAAAAAGGCAAGCTTATGGACACCGTAGAAGAATTCCATATATACAAAACATCAAAAAGAGACAACAACATATTGTTAAATGACAAACTAACCATAAAAAACAACGAACTCTACGAAACGGCAATAAAATTCAAAACTAATCCTTCACCACAATAAATAATTTTCGTAATATTAAGTTTAGTTTTAACTCTCCTATTGATAATGACAGTAAATTTGTCGAAACGCGTTTAGGAAAATTATATTTTTATTTTATTCTATTTTATACAATAATAATAAAAGTTATAAATAAATACGTCACTTGACGAAAAATTTAATATTTGTATTTTATAAAAACTTAAATTTTCACTTAATACATGAAATACATGTACTATCTGTATTACATGATTTTTTTACTTAAATTTGTATACTTAATATGTTAAATTTACTTATTAACTTATTTTTTTACACCAAAAACATATTAACTATAATTTTCGACTAGAAATACATGTACACTAATTAGCTGAAACAGTCATCTATTACCTTTTTCCACATACTTAACCAAACTTTTACTTAAATTTAACCAAATCCCAAAATGGGTCACCTAAATTTCACTAAGTGTGCTGGCTGTGCCAATACCAATATCAATACTAGTACCAAAACTAATAGACTGACCACCAATACCACTAGTCAAAAACCACTTGATTGGAATTGGATATATTTTTTAATTATTTAGAATTATTGTGAGCAATTAAAGTGCTCAATAACAACCCCACTTAACAATTAGGAACAACGTACAAAGTTGTACTACGAAAGCGTAAAATAACCCTATCTGCTTGTTGTCTGTGTTATGCAACCCAAAAGTTATCATAGCCCTACTCCTACAACATATTGTAACTGACACTTTCTTGATTCATTGTGAAAGCAATTGAACCATTTTCAAGTAATTTTGGTTTGTGTTATGTTATGTTGAGTTATCTTACAAAACGATTTACTTTTAACTAACAATAAATGTAGTTACTTTATTATAACGCACGCCTATGCTCATGCAAGGAATCGGTAAGTTTTGAAAAATCTTATCCAACGATCGATTAGAAACGTAACCTCTAAGGTTATTTTGTGAAGTAATTAATCATATTTTTTTACAGTAATTATTGTTTTAACACAAATATGATTACAATCACAATAATCGTTGAATGTAAATCTAGAGTGAAAATAGTGATTTTTTCGGACGAACATCCAACGAAAGCTCACTTCAAACCAACTTTATCTATTAAATCTACATTACCTTAGTATCTAACAATTAAAAAATTATACATATTTTTTTATAAGTAAGTTCTTGCTTGACTATTAAAATAAAAACATAAAAGGTAGTGGGAGTGTGGGAAAGTGATGAAATTATCGTATAATATCATTTTGCTTTTGGGGCTTTTTAATTTAAACAATTTTGTATTTATTTAAGAGAAAAAAAATGAATTATGTATTTCGATTTTGTACAAAACAATTTACTATTTGTTTTAAGAAGCTTATTTTTTATATTTATGGGAACGTGATTTTATTATTTAAAATTATTAGATATCTTTTAAGTTATGAAAATAAAAAAAAAATTGTAGTTCGGATCAAGGAACTTTTGAGCCAAAAAACTGATGTTAATCTATCTATAATAATCTATCTTATAATATATAATAATAAAATAAAGTGTTTGTTTGTCTGCGTGCGCTCTCCAGCGAAATCTGTAGCACACAGGAGTCTGAAATTTTATCAGGAGAAGGCCATTAACAGGTACTAATGCACCTCGGAGCCGAAATTTTAAAATTTAATTTAGATTTTTTATAATTAATAATTTTAATTTTCCTAATGGTTAAATGTATGCCTAAATGTATATTATATTTTATACTTTGAATTTTATTCAACTTTTACTCAGGTATCTTTGATCGATTTTTTTTCTGCAAAACAGAATTACCATTCAAATGGAAAATTAAAGTATAATGTGACAAACAAATTCATTTAGATGAAAATTATATACATTTATATATTTATTATATACATACATGATACAATTGTATGTATCCAACACATTACGTTGCAACAAATATTTCTAATTTACAACAAACACGTTCTTGGTTTGGTGTATATACATATGTAATACATATTTTATTTGGTTTAAATATATGTGATACATGTTCAAAATATAGAAAATTGGAAAATTGAAAAATTCTTTTCCTCTTTTTAGAAACATTGCTGCAGCAAGTTTTTGCAATGGAACCTTTGTATTGAAGAAAAGGATTATGAACAATAATATCAAAGCTACAGGTTGAAAGTGTATTGCTTATTAAATTAAAATAGGCTTCTTCTATTCTCATTACGACTTTTTGAAATTATTCTTACTAATTCAACAAAATCTACGCACACAAACTTTTTTATAGGCGTAGCAACGTACGCCGGGTCCTGCTAGTATAAAGATAATAAACAGAATAATATCATTTATAAATCCAGACTTATACACTAATCTAAAACCAGTCAAATCACTTCATTTGTTGACATATTTGCATATATTTTACCGATTTCTTCAAATAACCTACATTGTTCGTTTGTTTTTGAAATTAATGGGGACGCATATTTTTCTTAATAAGTAAAACCCTTTCAACCTGTAGCTTTGATATTATTGTTCATAATCCTTTTATTCAATACAAAGGTTCTATTGCAAAAACTTGCTGCATCAATGTTTCTAAAAAGAGGAAAAGAATTTTTCAATTTTCCAATTTTCTATATTTTGAACATGTATCACATATATTTAAACCAAATAAAATATGTATTACATATGTATATACACCAAACCAAGAACGTGTTTGTTGTAAATTAGAAATATTTGTTGCAACGTAATGTGTTGGATACATACAATTGTATCATGTATGTATATAATAAATATATAAATGTATATAATTTTCATCTAAATGAATTTGTTTGTCACATTATACTTTAATTTTCCATTTGAATCGTAATTCTGTTTTGCAGAAAAAAAATCGATCAAAGATACCTGAGTAAAAGTTGAATAAAATTCAAAGTATAAAATATAATATACATTTAGGCATACATTTAACCATTAGGAAAATTAAAATTATTAATTATAAAAAATCTAAATTAAATTTTAAAATTTCGGCTCCGAGGTGCATTAGTACCTGTTAATGGCCTTCTCCTGATAAAATTTCAGACTCCTGTGTGCTACAGATTTCGCTGGAGAGCGCACGCAGACAGACAAACACTTTATTTTATTATTATACCCAGTTCCATGACGAATATTTAGTTTTACGCAAAATTCTCGCTACTTTTTGTTTTTCAATAATTTTATACTTATAAATAATATTTTAATAAAGAATGTGTCTCCGTTCTAAATTAGAATTTTTTTTGTACGATTTAAAAAAATTGTGACTGTCATCTATCGTAAATTTCATTTAATTATTGTGAATTCATTTGTTTTATAAAGAAAATAACAATTTAATTTGAAGTTTACATCGCAAAGACATATATTTAAAAAAAGATTTAAATATATGTACGTATTCCATATTTTAAATAATAGAAGATGTAAATATAACCATCCGGTGAGGATTAAAAAACCACCATATTAATAATAGACCAGGGTCGATAATTTTTGAAAACAAAAAAAATAATAGTAGGATGAAACCCATTAGAAAAGGAGGAGAATATTATAAAAATGAAAGGAAAAATAATTTACGGGCGATCTGAGGTCGGGAAGGGGAAGGGGTGAGTTTTTAAGGGTAAAAAACGGTTTATCTCGATTTCCGGCAAAACTAAAAGTCCTATGGAAAAAATTTATATGGCAAAGTTGTAGGTAATAAAAAGATCTAAAACTTTTGTATCGACACTTTTTTCACATAACCTCAAAATTTATGTGAAAAATTCAAAAAACCAAGTTTTTGGTTTTTTATTTTTATCTTTTACAAAAAAATTTTTTTTTTCACGAAATTTGGTGAAAACTTACCTTTTTATGTCCCAAACACGCTGTAATTTATTTGATTGGAAATTTTTATTTGTTCACCTTATTTTGAATTAATATCGAAAAAGCACCCTAAGTTTCAATCGAAAATTCACCCGTCAAAATATCAGCTTTTTTCAAAAAGTTGGTATGCTTTCTGTTCGTTGAAATCTCTACTTTTCGATGGTGAAAAAAAAAATATATTACTATAGTAAATCTTCTCAGAAAATGCAAAAAATGAATTGAATTTTCGATTGAAAATTAGGGTGCTTTTTCGATATTAATTCAAAATAAGGTGAAAAAATAAATATTTCAAATCAAATAAATTACAGCGTATTTGGGACATAAAAAGGTAAGTTTTCACCAAATTTTGTGAAAAAAAAAAATTGTTTTGTAAAAGATAAAAATGAAAAACCAAAAACTATGGTTTTTTGAATCGAAAATTCAATTCATTTTTTGCATTTTCTGAGAAGATTTACTATAGTAATATATTTTTTTTTCACCATCGGAAAGTAGAGATTTCAACGAACAGAAAGCATACCAACTTTTTGAAAAAAGCTGATATTTTGACGGGTGAATTTTCGATTGAAAATTAGGGTGCTTTTTCGATATTAATTCAAAATAAGGTGAACAAATAAAAATTTCCAATCAATTAAATTACAGCTTATTTGGGACATAAAAAGGTAAGTTTTCACCAAATTTCGTGAAAAAAAAAATTTTTTTGTAAAAGATAAAAATAAAAAACCAAAAACTTGGTTTTTTGAATTTTTCACATAAATTTTGAGGTTATGTGAAAAAAGTGTCGATACAAAAGTTTTAGATCTTTTTATTACCTACAACTTTGCCATATAAATTTTTTCCATAGGACTTTTAGTTTTGCCGGAAATCGAGATAAACCGTTTTTTACCCTTAAAAACTCACCCCTTCCCCTTCCCGACCTCAGATCGCCCGTAAATTATTTTTCCTTTCATTTTTATAATATTCTCCTCCTTTTCTAATGGGTTTCATCCTACTATTATTTTTTTTTACTTTTTATTATTTTTAAAGGCTTCTACCCTGGTCTATAAAGGATTTACAACCACCGCGAATGTAAGTAAACATTTTTTAAAATCTAATTTTGATCTTTAAGTTCCAATAAAATGTTTATTTACAGTATTTTTGGGAACCATATTACATCACGATTTTTTCAAATCATAGCTGTAAAGTTGAAATTTGAAATAATTCGCACTGCCTATATATTTAATTTAATTTAATGTTTAAAAACTTTTATATAAAACGATGTATTTTTTTCAAAAAAATAAACAAAAAACCTGAAATTTTATTTTTGTCTATATGAATACTAGATACATATGTTTATTATTTTTACTATATTTCGATTTCTTTCCACCAGAGGTCTCAATTTAATAATTTTGTAGTTCCAGTTTATATCAAAGACGGCGTAAATGTTAGTTTTATTAAGGATTCACTCCATTCTAAATGGTATAGCGGTAGACAATTTGGACATTTCCTATACAAATCTAACGCTAATCTAACGCTAGATCAACCGCTATATCTAACGCTAGTCGAGCGTTAGAGAAATGGATGTGGGTATAGATTATAGATAGAAGATATAAGAATAAAAATTATAAGATTATACTACAAATTAGTCTTATAATTATGTTTGTCCAAATTTTGTTTTAAAACTCTGGCAGAAATGTCAAAATAAGACGATGGCCATAAATCGACAAAACCCAAAAAACGAAAACCTTCACTAAAAATGCTGTCATTCTTAGACCGGTTTTTCGGTCAAAATCGTGTTTCGTATCAAACATCTACGCTATGTATATTTAGTCTGCTCTTCAAAGTTTTCTTTCAGTGACATGCTCCATTACTAATAAAAGCACACAGAGCAGAGCGCATGTAGAGCATTGGAAATAGTTGGTAAAATATATTTGAAAATCTAAATTGACTTTATTTAAGATCAGCACATAATCTGGATAGATTGATAAATGAAATTTGTCAACATGAAATGGTACGATAAAACAGTAAATTTTAGTGCGGTGTGCCTATTTTGTATCGCAAGTATGACGGTTCCAGAGTAAGTCATTGACAACTGTAACACCCAATAAACGAATGTTTTGACGCTCACCTAATTTTTCGCGACACATATTAAGCCGATTAACGCGAAAAATTGCAAGTGTTTAATTTAAGCTCTCCGAAACTCTTTACCAATCACTTTCAAATGTTGACCTTCCTTTCAATTTTCAAACTATCTGGATTGATCAGCTAGAGTGCTAATGATCTCTGTTATTCATATTTCCCAAATGAAAAAATTAAAATAGGCTTCTTCTATTCTCATTACGACTCTTTGAAATTATTCTTACTAATTCAACTAAATCTACGCACACAAACTTTTTTATAGGCGTAGCAACGTACGCCGGGTCCTGCTAGTTAGTTTAATATTTTTTACTTTTTTCTTTATCGTATCGAACTTAAGTCGAGCGTTATGCCTAATGTATATGACCTGTTTTTATTAATTCAACATAAATAAATCAACAATTTCTGTGTATTTCTTATGACAATTTCTTATGAACAATTTCTATGTATTTATTATGAGTTTAGATAATAGTTGCTATTATGTGCTCGAATTCTGTTAAGCTAAGTTCTGGTAATAGATCGCTTAAGTGACCTGGCAAGATAATTAAACTTTTATTGAAAGCAAATTATTTCTTTTGTAATAGCAAGTACAAAAATTGCTACAACAATAAATTAAGACCTAATTTTAGAATGCATAGTTAAACGTTTATAGATTGAAATCACACGACCCTATTGATTTCATCAATCCATATGAAAGCAAACTGAAAATATTCATGTAATTGATAAACATTCAAATATGTATGTTTTTATAATTTGAAAATCATGACGATCCAAATATCTTAAAAAATTGATAATTAAAGATTGGAATTTATACAAAAAATTGGTTTCTTTTAAAATGTCATATTTTTCACAGAAATATTGATATTTGATTTAAAGCTTGAAATAAAATTATTAGATGAACCTTTAATTATTTGGTAACGTATACAAAAACTGTTTGATATATTTTCAAAATTAAAAATAAAAACTAATCATAAAATCGTGCTAGAGATGAATATAACACAAGTGGGTGGAAAATTTAATAAGCAAAATATGGAGGGGCAGAAAGCTCAAGCTCTGAGATATCAAGATTTCGGTTTTGGTTAAGGATTTTGATATAGTTTTCGGCAAAAAACTTTTATGAGGACATTGTTTTTAATTTTGGGCAGCGATGTATATCAAACACAACTCTTTTTTAAAGTATATGTATTTTTTTATCTCTGTTTAGAAATTTGTTACAAAGCTAACACGAAACATCAATACGTTGCCGGAAAATCATAACAGATCATAAATTATATAATTTAGTGAAAAGATGATACAATCAGCAAACTACTCAAAAACCTCTCCATTTAACGTTTCGGGAAAATATTACAAAATCACAAATTCATATTTCTTTCAAAATTCCAAAAATATTATAAAAATTATATAAAATCAAATTTTTTCAAAATTCTAAAAATATTGCAAAAATTATTACAAAATCAAAGATAAAAATTTAGTTCAATAATTCTAAAAATATTGCAAAAATTATAACACAATCAAAAATTGAAACTTTTTTCAAAATTCCAAAAATATTCCAAAAATTAGAATAAAATCAAATATTTGAACTTTTTCTAAATTCTAATAATCCAAAAACTCTTAAAAATTCAACAATTCAAACTTTTTCCATAATTCTAAAAATAAAACAACAATTATAACATATCAAAAATTGAAACTTTTTTCAAAATTCTTATATATAAAATTCACAGATTCAAAAATTTTATTTATTTTCAAAATTCTAAAAATATTGCAAAAAACATAACAAAATCAAAAATTAAAACTTTTTCCAAAATTCTACAAATATTGCAAAAATTATTACAAAATCAAAAATACCAACTTTTTTCAAAATTCCAAAAATATTTCAAAAACTATAACAAATTCAAAAACTTCCATGTCACATTTACGTCATACAACAGCTAAATTTTTTTTCCAAAAAATTGGCTAAAAAAGTAAATGAAATCATTTTTTTGACATACTTGACAATATTTTTTTGACAAACTTATAATGTAATAAAATTCTCAAAAATAATAATATCATTTTCATTTAATACAAATAACTAATTTTATTATTTTCTAAAAAAAGAAATGAAAACCATTCTTTTGACACACTTGACATTATTTTTTTGACAAACTTATAGTGCCATAATTCTCAAGAATAATAATAAAATCTCATGTCATACAAATAATTAATTTTATTTTTTCCAAAAAATTGGATAAAAAAATAAATAAACCGAAGTAAAATCTTTTTTTTTGACACACTTGACAACATTGTTTTGACAAACTTATAATGCAATAATCTAGTTTTTGGTCTTACATACCAATCCCGACCATCAAAATTTCTTCAAATTCAACTTTCTATTCGTAATCACTTAAAATGAACGTTTTTTAAGAAAAAAATATGCAAATTTCCTTGTTTTGACACAGTTGACGATTTGTTTGACACACTTCCGGTACAGTTATCGAACACATCGTCCTTTCGGCTCTTTCCATTGAGTAAAACTGTTTTTAGAGAAAAATTTTTTGAAATCCATCCAGCGGTTTTCTAGATTTCGTCGGCTGTAAAGGCCGGCCGGCAGACAAACACTCATTTTTTTATTTGCTCTTTTAGAATCAGTAGGTCCTAAAACGTCGAGAAAGGCCAAAAAGTGGGGGTAAGAATTTCACTTTTGGCTCATGAATGCAATGCTTAGGTTTTTTCAAAACCGAAGTAATATTATAACCATAGTTGTATTCAATGAACGTACTCGGCACTTTCTCTTTACTGGCTGTTTAATATCCCGACTAGCAATTTGTTCAGGTATGCCCTATTATAATCAGGTATGCCCTAGTAAATCCCAATAGGGGATTCCCAAATCAATCAATAAATCCCAATCCCAATTTGCATCTGGCTCTTATCAGAAATTAACCTGATTTCACTACTAGGGCGTGCCTTTTTTGTCCTGATCTGGACCGGATTTCGGATGAAAACCTATCTCATGCCGTAGTAGTAAATGCCGGGCCAGGGCCGGATCAGACTCATATTTGATTTTCCAATTAAGGTATGCCCTATTTGTCCAGATCTGAGCCCTATTTCAGGTTAATAAATTTCATTTGGTTAAAATTCACTAGGGTATTTTAATATACATAGTTTGCGAAATTTCACATATACTTTAGTTATCGCTTCTCTGCGTTATGAATACATAAAGGTAAGTAAAAAGTTAGAATATTTATATAAACATTTTTTTCTAATGTATGTAGTAGTAAGTTTTCTAATTTTTCTAATGTATGTTAAAGAAAATTCCCTATTTTAAATGATCCGGTCCTGGTCCGTTTCTAGTAAGGCTGCGTGATCCGGTTTGGATAGTTTGTGGCGTTACATTACTAATTAGGACCTGTTCAGCGTGCCTGATATGGTCCCTATCAGTAGTAAAGAAAGCCGTATCCGGTGCACATCTGAGCCCTTACATAATGCTAGTCGGGATGTTGCCGCGTAAAATAATTAATTTACTGTTTTCGATCTGAATAATACTACTAATTAATTCTGATATAATATAATAGACTGAGAGCTAGTGAACCCTTTGAGTAACGGTCGTCCTGTAAGGCTAGAATTTTTTTTAGTGAAAGTTCATGAAATATGAAGTACGGAAACCACAACCTGGCAGGCATCAGCTGTGTACGTCATCATCCTCTATATGTTTAAAAGTGTAAAAAAAATGAAAAAAAAACTTGGTCCTGTTATTGTAGAGTACAAAAACAAATTATTTTCACAATTATTTAATTCTATTTTTTTTTATTAATATTTAATCAATGAATAATTAATATTATAATCTTAAACTCTGTTCACGATAAACTTGGGTAAAAAAATAAATAAAAATCTTTCTTTTGGCACACTTGACAACATTTTTTTGACAAACTTATAATTCCATAATTCTCAATAATAATAATAAAATTTCAGGTCATACAAATAATTTATTTTATTTTTCTCCGAAAAATTGGGTAAAAAATAAATAAAAATCTTTTTTTGACACACTTGACAACATTTTTTTGACAAACTTATAATGCAATAATCTAGTTTTTGGTATCACATACCAATCCCGACCATCAAGATTTGTTCAAATTCAATGTTTATATCCGGAATCACTTAAGATGAACGTTTTTAAGCCAAAAATATGCAAATTTCCTTGTTTTGACACAGTTGACGATTTTTTTGACACACTTCCGGTACAGTTATCGAACACATCGTCCTTTCAGCTCTTCTCATTGAGTAAACTTATTTTTAGAAAGAAAAATTTAGGAAATCCGTTCAGCGGTTTTCTAGATTTCGTCGCTTGTGACGGCCGGCCGGCAAGTTGTAACACATTTCGATTCGCCTGGCAGATACTTGTGCACCTCCAAATCGCCTGTCAATTTGTTTTTGTACTCTCCAATAAGTGAGCTAAATCATATAAAAATTTCAAGATTACAGGACCATGTTTTTTTTTTTCATTTTTTTTACACTTTTAAACATATAGGGGATGATGACGTGCACGGCTGATGCCTGCCAGGTTGTGGTTTCCGTACTTCACATTTCATGAACTATCACTAAAAAAAATTCTAGCCTTACAGGACGACCGTTACTCAAAAGGTTCACTAGCTCTTGGACTATAAGAGTAGGTAATATAAATATAATACGACTTGATTTATATGCGATTCATTTTTTGCTAAAATATTTTGAATTAAATCTTAGAATTTTCATTATTTTTCTTTGGATCTATGACGATATCTTTTTTATACTGTTATGCTCCATAAAAGAGTGGTAAATGGCCTACACAGTACCTAATTCGTCATTATCTTCAAACTCATGAAAATTTTTGCTTTTGCAAAATAGATTTTCGCAGCAGTTTAGATTTGGAACCTAGAATTAGTCGTTGATCTAACTATGAAGCAATCTTCAAAAGTACAAAAGCAATCTTGAGCTGTGTCATATTTCTATCAAATGAATGGAAGAAAATGTTATTTTTAAGCCTATCAAATGTGGAAAAACGTTTTCATTGCAATTCAAACTTTTGAATTTTTGAAAGTGTGAATAAGTCTACTACAGAGCTTCTCTCGTGCAAAAATGACAACGGGTGGATATGGCAACTTGAATCTTAAATTGTTCATTAAATTGTTCGATATGTAAATCAGCTTACTGGGTCGCAGGTTATTGGTCAGCTTGGAACACAATGGTCAACAAACAATTCACCTTATCTCCCTATCCCTTTTGATTTTTTAATTAGATAGAAACCTAAAAACATTGCTCTTGGACACAAATCTTCATTCAACCTCAACCTTAGGCATCATTTTACCATTCGTAAAATTTTCTATGATTTAATACAGAAAATAATGGTACAGTAAAGCTGCAGTAGTGAGTTGTTTTCAGTTAACTTGCATTAAGTGCTTGCTCGGTTATTGCCTTTTTGAAGAAACGAGCCTTCACATCATTCTATATATGGGCTTAAGTCCTTAAGGAACATTGCGTCACATGATCAAGTAGTATGCCATCAACTGGATAATTGGCAACCCAGCTTGGATCTTGTTCATGCAAATTTTTGTAAAAACTAGTTTCCCGATTCTATTGAACTTGTTTTTGTTTAAAAGGTAAATAAGACTTAATAGAAAAAGTTACACTGACAATTCAACTCACTAAATAAAGTTTCAATAAGGTCCAATAAAAACTCTTCATTTACTATTTTTTAGCAAATCAAAACGATTTGTTTCGATTATTTTTTTCTGGTAGGAAGGAACTGCGAATATTTTCGAATATTTTCCGCCTACTTAATATATTAATTTAAAACAAAAATTCACATACAAAATTATGTGAAAATGCAATTTGCAAATAGTAAAAATGTCCGTTTTCATTCATAAATGATTGCATGTTTATGTTTATTTGTCAAAAATAAATTACAAATTTATAACATTTATGCGCCTACTAAGATGAAATAATATTTTACTATGTATGATTATATTGTATGAAATAATGTTACTATTTCTGTTCGTTAAATTGTCTGCTAAATACAACTCGTCACCAAATTATTAGTCGATTATTTTTCAACATTACCACTTATGCCTCAAATGACATTCGTAATAATGATTATGAAAAATAATCGACTATTATTTGACGACTCGTGATATTATATATGATTATTCTTAGCGTATTTAGATAAAAATTTTCAGTTTTAATTTTTCAAAAAATAGAATAAGTATTAAAGCCACCCTGTATCAAAGTGAAAAAATAAAAAATACATATCAATTTTTTTTAGTATGGTTACTATTATCGAAGTTTCAAAACCATCGTAAAAGGTCAGGTTCACATCATCGGCGTCTTAATTTCGATTTTCCATCTATAGTAGGGATAAACACCCTAAAAAAATACAAAACAAAAACGTTTTAACCGGAAGTGACAAACCGAAAGTTGGTATGCAGAAATATTGAAAAAAGTATTATAACCTTATATACCAATTCTCAATATGATTGAAATCCAGGATTAGAAGTTATTGAAGATTTAAATAAACTAGTGTTCCTGAGCTCCCGGCCATTTTGTCCAATTTTGAAACGAATCCAGATCTTCCATATTCAAGTGAACCTGGCTTATATACCAAAGTTTTATCAAGATCCCCGGCGTTTTTGTTAAACACCTGCCGAACCACGAACCACCTCGCTCACCTACCCAACCTACCCTTTTTTGGCTATTAATATTCAGGGTGGTCCAAAACAAACGATAAAATAACGATAAAAAGGCATTCAATCTAAATAGAAAAGAAGTCTAAGAAGTTTGTTGTACTAATAGGTTTTTGAAAAGTTTGATGAATGAAGCCTAGTTTAAGCGTTTCTGTCCAAAAGCAAAACCAATCTCCCGATAAAAAGCCTTCTGTCAAATCTACATACAATCTCTTAACACTGACCACAATCTTGATATCTCAGAGCCGTTACGTTTTAGCCCCTCATATGTTATAATTAAAATTCACTTTACTTTTATTGACACAATATTAAGTTCGAGTTAAGTTAAGTTATTTTAAATAATATTATATTTAGCGTTCCGTATATAATTAACTAATTCTGTCTAAAATAATTAATTTCAATAGAACTTCATCCGTTCTAGAAGAATGGATCGCATTTTAAAATTCTTTCATCCGGAATGTTCTTCAATACAAAATAAGAAATAACTTTTATTTGTTATTGTTGTTATTGTATCTACCATAGAAAAAATTCAATACAAATTTTACAACATCAAACACAATACAAATATTGTTGGTTGTTTTCCTCCTAGAAAATAATTACAGCAAATATTGTATTGGTTTCACAATCATTCTATTGATGATGGTAAACTTACTTTTTCCCGTATATGGATTTAGTTACGATTTTGTTATAACCGTAATAATATTTTTGGTATATTTACAAAATAGGCTGTGAGCTGTAAATTCACCAAAAAATTATTAAATTTAAGTATTTTTTTAAATGTCTCTTGTTTAAATTCTGCCTTATGGAGTTTAAAATTTCGTAAATAAATGCAAACGGAGGGTTAGCAGGTGATTAGTTTACTTGGTTTAGCATATAGTTGGAAACTGGTAGCATAATCATACATTCCACAGTTACAACTCATTGTCGAGTAAATAAATGAATTTTTTGATGCAATATTTTTTGACACATCAACAATAAGATCCAGCCAATAATTTAAAATAAATTTTGATATCATCCGTATTGGTTTTCTAGTTTTGGCGTTTTAAATGAAACTACAAGAGTGGAGGTAGCCACTCTGCTGGTCGTGAAAGGGCTGCGTGATATGGAACTGGTAAATGCTCCTTTTGTTGTTGTAAATAACTGGAGACTATCAGCAGTATCCTACATTCAAAGTTACATCTTGTTATCACTAAATAATTTATAGCACAAAAAGTATGAAAATGAATTTTTTGGTACATCTGAAATTCGGTGATTAGGGTCAAACGTTTTCCAGATTTATATTTTTTGGCTTATTTTGTTGATAAGCATGGTATCTTCAGATATTCAAAGGTTTATAACTGATTCTATAGTTAACACTAAACATGACTAACTTTGTTTAACAATATATGCCAGAACAAGTTATAAACACCTTTTAAGTCTTTGATCCCTAAAAAAGCGCTCTAAGGAGTTCATACACACTTTTCTTAAAGCTATAGGTTCACTGCTGTGAAAGCAGGGAGTTTGAGACCGTACAGTGATTTATTCGATTATACTAAAGCGTATACAATGTTTAGGTTAATTTTTTATTTTTGTAAACAACAGATTGAACTAACCTTTGTCGGCATTAGTTAGAAATTACAAGATTTTTATTTTAAAACTATGATAGATTATTCAAATAGGGATGTGTAACATACATGATTTATATAACATGAAGTTATTTGTAATTTTCTTCAACGTTAAATAACAATTTATTTGTTTTGTTTTGATGTTTCGAAACATAAAAGAAAGAACAAGAAAGTTATTGGAAACGTGTTGACCGCGTAATACGTAGCTGTTAATTGAACAACACAATAAATTATCAGATCAATAGTTTAATAATGTTCATATTTTTAATTAACATCTCTAATTTTGTAGAAAATAAAATTAGAAATTTAAAAAAATACGTTTTGGGCTTACATTTAATGTATTGTCTGGCCAGTCTGTGAGGCAATTATTTTTATAATAAGATAGTTATAATAAATTTCACAACCTTGACTGAAAATTTTAATTTTTGAAAGGGAAAATTTGAGTAAATTTGAGTAACTTGAACAGCTTTGATTAATGCAATAAAACAGTAAATGACATCTCTATACACATTACAACTCCTCAACCCCAAGAAACGAATCCGCCCATTGCTTTTCCAAAGATTTCTCCCATAACTCTGCAATTTTATGGAGCAAGAGTTTTTACTCTGCATGCAGTCTGTTTTTTTTTATTTTGAACATTACTTGATGGATTGCAGGTTTGATAAACAAAATAATTTAATTTAGCTAAAAAAGCTATGATATCTAAGCAGACAAGATAAATTATTAATTTTAAATCGAAACAAAAAAAACTCACACAACAAAGCTACCAACCAAGCTCAGAAAAGGTTCAGATCCTTTTTCTGAGCTTGCTTTAGTTGTGTGAAAAAATTTTTAAACTTAGGTTTTTGGATTCGATTTAAAATTAATAATTTATCTTGTTTAAAAGAAGATAACAAAAACAACATATACGATGTGTTTGTTTTACTGCTAGTTTGTTTGTAATCAGTTTTTTGATAACACGTCAGAATAGTATTAGTAATCAATCAACAACCAAATATTATTAGTTTAATGATTAATTATAATTTTGGAGAAACAAAATTATGAATAAAGACATCGCTAATTAATTCATTACTTCTTTTATTGTTTGTTTTAACATTTTTATAATTAAATAATTAAAATGATATCCGTTTTATAGTGCTCATAAAATTAATTAGTTTTCAGTTTTCGTAAAACTTAATTATATTTATTTTCGTTAGCTGTGCGGTGTTAGGTAAACGGAATAAATATTCAAAACAATCGTTTAACTTAGTTAGTGAATGTTAAATTTATAAGAATTCATCATATTATTATTAAGATTTCTTCTAATAAATTAATTAAATTGTTTTTAACTTTTTCACTTTCCTTAAGACTTGCTGTATTGGTATAAAACAATGATTTATGTAACAAAGTTATGAAATAAAGTGTTTAAAGAACTATGTTTATTGTTTACGATGTTATATTTTTTTGAAACTATTGTAAACATTTTACAAACGCGTTTTGGTCTCTTGAGATTTTTTCAGTGACTTAGAAGATTCAATTAATGAAATTTCGTCTACACCTTAAACACCTCAAACATCGGACATTAGCTATACTGTAATTATATATAAAATAAAAATATTATAAGCATTTTTTCTTAACTTCGTTAGGAAGCTCAGAAGCTATCGTTCAGAACAGAGGCGTCAATTGGGTAGGGCATTGGCCCCCTCCAAGGATCTGATACTATCAATACATCGATTCAATAAGACCATCCAATCGTGGTAGAATTATACACTATAAAAATTTCAGTGCACTGTTATTTTGTAAATTCGTCTAATTTTTAGAAGACTTACTTAACTAATATACCAATTTTATCGCATACTGAAATATATCTGATAATATAATTATTACGTTACATATTATTTTGGCCCGACTAAAGTACAGTTCACCGCAATATTCAAACCGTTATCGTTCTTTGTATCAAGGACTAGAGCGCCGCCGATACGAAAGGCGGTCGTATTGCTTCTAATCTTCTGATGAAATCAGTTTTATAAACAAAACACGATCGTTTGTTCCAAAACCGCCGTGGGTGCGTATTTTGAAAAAATTCTATCGTACTATAAGGTGCGCGGCATTACCGCTTTTAGAAGAACGATTGTGTTTTGTTTATAAGATGTTCGTGTCTGAGTCAGAGGAAACAAAATATTTCATTAGTAAAGGGCTCCTCGGACCTCGAGAGTTCATAGTGCAGTATTTAACATTCAAATTTCAATTGTTATTGGCCATTGGTAATTTATATAAACTTAAAAGTAAGTACATGCAGGAGAACACAACCTAATTATTTTTTTTTTTAATAAAAGTCCCACAACAACATACGTTCAAAGGTGTTGATGGACGTAAATCTTCTTTTTTTTGTTTTTTTATAATTTTTGTTAAAGAATGGATAACTAAACGAAAAATCCTATCACAGACAAAATATGACATAGGCCAATATTTTATTATAGAATAAAAAAAATAAAAGTAAATTAAAATGTAAATAGCAAATTTTGACAAAAATTTGCTGAAACAAAACAAAAATGTAGTTGCCAATAATCCAGCCGGCTTTCCTTGATCCTGTGACGCACCGTCTTTCTTAATGATTAAAGCCCACACATAGTTATATGAAGGCTCTTTTCTTCAAGGAAGCAATAGCGTCTCATCGTCAGGGATTTTTTCACAGCTAAGATTGAGGGTGCTACCGTTGACTGAATACAGTTCATCCGCCACCACCCCTAAGATGTCACCTTGGCTAGTGATATCTCACTGCTATTGCCAGTGGTATGTGATATCTCACGTTAACTCGTATGTCAATAGCAGGGACTGGAGTACGCGGGGTTGTCACACCCGTAGATTAAAAATAAAAAAAAATTTTAAAACAATAAAAACTGATCCCTCCTTGCCCCACTTATTTTGAGAACCCTGACTGTTTGGCCCTTTTTTTTATCTAGATCATATTGTACAAACTTTACAAGACTTTTTTAAAAACAATAAATTAAAAACAATTCTAAATGTAAAATCCTACAACATATATTAAAGTTTTCTTGATAGTTGTGCTAATTTTTATAAAATGAATGAAAATAATTACGGGAGTAATTTAAATTTTTTCGGTTATTTCCAGTGATTTTATAATAGTGAATGTTTTATAATGGACAAGCAATATTTTCTAACGACACCAACAAATACTTAAGTTATGTAAATATTTTCAAAGTATGTTATGAAAACTTGCTGACAAATTCTTTTCGCTATATGGACTATAATTTTTAATTCATAAAATAGCAAAAATTATATGTTTGGTTGGTTATAATAAAATCTAAAACGTATCCTAAACGTCAATCTTTGGTCATTTTTTTATACAGTCACAGGGAGGGAGAAACTATTAGTTTTTGTGGTAGGTTTTTCTTATAGATTTAAAAGAAGCTCGCAATAGTTGTACAATTTTGAATCAAATGAAAAATTTACGCACGTTTATGGGTAGTAAACTGACCAGACGTCCCACGCTGCGTGGAAATGTCCCACATTTCGTTGCGTTGTCCCACGGAGAAATTTGTCCCACGAACCGTCCCACGAAACAAATATTTCCACCACATTTGCCCGCATTATCGAAATAATCAAAAAAACCTTATATCTACCTACGTACAGTTTGCGCAATATCTTAGTCAAAGCAATGGCTTCACAGTTTTTTCTTGCAGTTTGTATAATGTTATGTATATGTTGATTTAACTATATTGAGAGAACAAACCAGTGCAATATTTTTTTACTAAATAGTGTTTTAACTTTAATTTTCTTAGAAATTTTAAACTCAGTTTTTTTCACTTCAATAATTTACATTTTATTTTGCAAATATCTTTTGATGTCTAACACATCTACCTCAGCGAAAATGTTTCTTTGTTTATAGAAACATCTCCCCGGTGTATATACGAGAGATCGAAAGTATATTATGAAAAGTAAAATACAAAATATTTTACTTAAAAAGACACAGTTTTCCGTATAAATTCATACACATTTAAATTTTCAAACCAGAGTTTGCAATTTTACTTTATTCGAATTCGAGCACTCATTTCAATCCTTTGAAATAATATTCAAAAATTGAAATGTTCATAATTTGAATATCGTTCTTACTCGTAAGAGTAAAATTTTTGTTTTTTCGATTTTACTCCTTTGGAGCAGATTACATTTTCCTGATCTTTCTTTCGATTTGCAAAAGAACAAAACTAGTCATCCTTTATATTCATTTTTCTAGCAATACATGAATAATTGAACGAATCATTCGAAGCATTTTACGTTGGAAAGCATCAAATTTGAAGCAAAAATAAAAGTTTTGAGTATTTGAAAGAAAATATTTATTTCAATTTGGTAGCAAGAATGATATTATATTATTTTCACTCCTGTATGTGGGAGTGTTATATTTTTTTAAGCTACGCACTCTGAAAGAACAAAGTAAAGGAATGATATAAGTAGCGCTTCAAACTCTGTTTAAAACACACTTTAACTAGGTAGCTCAAAAGTAAAATTATTATTTCCTAATTTATAATTTTTTTCTCAATAAAGAACAAACAAAGTAAACAGTATAAAAACTTGATAACCATTTATAGATTTTCAAATGATAGAACGAGAGGTATATTGTATGCCTCTTATACTTACAGAATACAGAAAAGATATTAATTATTTAGTAAAATTAAAATAAATTGTTTCAATTGTTTTGCAGTCTTTACTTGTGTAACAAAAGTTTTAAGCTACTATGAAGGTAAATTTATACTAATTTTTAAAATTATATTGAAAAAGTTCTCCTGCAAATCAAGACGGATAGAAAACGTTTACGTAAATTCTCATACGATATTGAATTGGACTATCCTTTTACAAAAAAATAAAAATTTAACGACGCAAAAGTTTATTGTATTACCAGTCGGAATTTGCAAATTAACAGTGGACAGTATCATATTAAAAAGACATATAGATACAGATAAACATAAAAAAGCGTTGCTATAAGCCGCCAGCTCCAGTAGCTTAAACAAGTTTTGTTGTTATTTTGTTTTCTTGTTGTTATTCAACATTTACAAAAAGTTAGTTGCAATTTGCGCTGATAACACGAACACCAATTTTAGTGGTGTCACGTCAAGGGGTGAAAATTTAAAAGCAAGCTAAACGCGAATTTGAACCAGAATGTATTGAGTATTGGATGTAATAAGAAGTGCTGCTGATTTAAATGGCAGGGTTAAAAAAAATTGGATATTTTACTGTCTTTACTGGTTTAATTTGAAGGAGTTCTACGGCAAAAGTAATGTCAAACATAACCAACTAATTGGATAAAATGAAACTCGCTAGCTGGCGGTAATGCCAGCACTAAAAAAAAATTTGAAAATGTACGAACCACTGTAAGCACATTTCCTGACGGTTGAAAAATGTCCAATTAAAATAAAAGAATTTTATGAAGAATTAAATAGTAAACAAATAGTAAAGGAAAGCATTAAATAGTAAATTTATGCACAATCTAGCTAGCACGTTTTCACCGTCCCACTTTCTCGCAATAGAAATTCCAATTAGCTAGTAGTTGGAAGAATGTTTGCATTTTGTCCCACATTTTAACGATTTGACTCTGGTCAGTTTAGGGTAGACATAACTCTCTCTCTCTTAGACAAATAAAGAAAAACAAACAAAAAAACGATTCGACATAAGAGGAGTCACGTAGGGATTGCAATTCCGTGGTGTTTTATGGAACATGGGACTACGTGACTCATAAATTTTAAACCCCGGGATGCCCGGGATCGTATAGAAAAACCATACTTTTTTTTATGCTGCACGATCTGCTGAAGTTTACAAATTCACTCTCTGAACAGTTACAAAGCAAAGATATAATAATTTCTAGCACAAGCGCTATCACTTATCACATATTTAAAAAAATTCTACTTGAAGCCGTATTTTTCATTTATCAAAGGCTATCTATAAACCGAATATAGACCAAAATAGACCAAATTAAAAAGGGTCGAGTCAAAATGTCGCAAAATTTTGCTGAACTTGATCAGTCAAATTGCTTTTTAAAAAGTTCATTTAATAATAAAATATTTGATATTTAACATAAAAAAAAAATCTGAATCTAAAAATCGCCATTTTTATATTTTTTCTTCAGAACAAAAAAAACTGATTCCCGACAGTCATATGCACAACGAATTTTATCTCTAAAACAAAAAATGATGCTAGTCCTAAACTTTCTCAAGTTGTTAGATATAAAATAAGCTTCAATTTAGTTTAAAAAAAAAAAAAAAAAAAAAAGTTAGTGCCATCTATTTTTCAATTACACCATTTTTTTCTTATGTTACACCGTTAAAAATTATTTCAAAAAATTAACAGTGTACATTTTTAAAAACTTTGTTCTAATACCTATTCAACGACATACCATTTATGAAAATCAATTGAGTAGTTTTTCTACAATCGCTCGTCAAAATGCACTCACATCACAAAATGACAAAAATTGAGGGGCACCCTGTGAAGACCCCTGGTCGAAAAAAAAAATTCTAAGAGAACTTGTATTTTTTATTTATCAAAGACTATCTATAAACAAAAAGTAATCAAAATTAAAAGGGGTCAAGTCAAAACGATGTTGAATCTTCGTGAAATTGCTCTTATAAAAGTTTGGCAATTTTTTTTTCATTTATATACAGCGATTCCACACGAAACCGATCAGATTTTGTCCTCATCCTCTCCGATTTCTGTGAAACTGTGAACAAATGTTCTCTATATGAAAGAAATACGAAAAACGATTTTTGTTTTTTTTGCAGGGTTGTACTTTTTGGCAGGGGCGTGTGACGTTTTTAGGTTTTCGCAAAAATGAAAATTTTGAAAGACCTGTTACTCAAAAACTAAACAATCGATTTTACTAAACGTGGTCTCAAATAAAAGAAATTAAACGGTTATTTTAAAAATATATATTTTTAGAATTTTATATTGTTAGTTTCTAGGCGCAAAATAACGATTTTTCGATAAATGTGATTTTTTACCACTTTCGACAACAACAATTATCAGCTTTTTTATTTTTTTTTGTGAGTTTGATTATTCCTAAAAACAATAAAATAATAAAAAATATACATTTATTATAGTTTTACTTCGGTCTGAAAGACCTTAGTATTACATTCATGAGCTCAAAGTGAAATTCTTACCACCACTTTTTTGACATTTCTCGACGTTTTAGGACCTACTGATTCTAAAAAATCAAAAAAAAAAATGTATGTCTGTCTGTAAGCCGGCCGGCCGTCATTGCCCGCGCTGCAGGGAAAACGGATGGAGGGATTTCAAAAAAATTTTTTTCTAAAAATAGGTATTCACAAGGGACAGGTCCGAAAGGACGCTGTGTTCGATAACTGTACCGGAAGTGTGTCAAAAAAATCATTATGTGTGTCAAAAATAGCAAATTTTCATATTTTTGGCTTAAAAAACGTTCATTTTAAGTGATTACGAGTAGGATTAGGAACATTGAATTTGGAGAAATCTTGATGGTCGGGATTGGTATGTGAGATCAAAAACTAGATTATTGCATTATAAGTTTGTCAAAAAAATGTTGTCAAGTGTGTCAAAAGAAAGATTTTTATTTATTTTTTTACCTAATTTTTTGGAAAAAAAAAATAAAATTAATTGTTTGTTTGAAATGAAGTTTCATTATTATTATTGAGAATTACACAGTTGAAAAAGTAACTGCAATATTTAAAGCAAGTCTTGCAATATAAGCTATGCGTTGCAGGTTATTATTGAATTGTAAAGTAAATGTTGCATTAAACCTAATTTCAATGCATTTCTATAAAATTTAAAACAACTCCTGCATCATAATTTATTTCTATAGAACAGCTAGAAGTTTTAATGCACCTTGCTACAATTTAATACATTAATGAAATTTTAAAATTCACTAGAGTATTATCCATTTTAGAAATATATAGTTAAAATCGTTTCATGTATTTTTTAGTTATCGCTTTTCAGCTGAAAGTCTATAATAATAGTGATTAAGGTGGTATGTTTTAATTTTTTTCGTTGTAATTTTTTTATTTTAATTTGATTAATTTGGGGCAGGTGCGTAATAATAAAAGTATCTCGAAATTATGAATTATTAAAATGTCATACTAAAAAAAATGTTGCGCGTAATATGATTTAATGCAAATAACAGACATTTTTAAACAACAAGCTTTTTTATTTTACTCCAAGTACTCTGTTAAATATTGATGCAAAGAGCATTAGTTTAACTTTATATAGCAAGCTTTGTATTGTTTTGTAATGGAAACTTCCGTAGGACCTATATGTGTAGCAATTTGCATTACATATTCAATTTTTTTTTAACTGTGTATGGGATTGTAAGTTTGTCAAAAAAATGTTGTCAAGTGTGTCAAAAGATTTTTATTTAGTTTTTTACCCAAATTTTTGGAAAAAAATAAAATTGTTTCTTTAAAATGAAATTTTATTATTATTATTGAAAATTATGGCGTTTGTCAAAAATGTTGTCAAGTGTGTCAAAAGAAAGGTTTTTATTTATTTTTTACCCAATTTTTTTAGAAAAAAATAAAATTAATAGTTTGTATGACATAATATTTTATTATTATTATAGAGAATTATGGCATTATAAGTTTGTCAAAAAATAAATTCAAGTGTGTCAAAAAATGATTTCATATATTTTTTTAGCCAATTTTTTGGAAAAAAATGTAGCTGTTTTTATGACGGAAATGTAATTTAAAATGAAATTGGACATGGAAATTTTTGAATTTGTTATAGTTTTTGAAATATTTTTGGAATTTTGAAAAAGTTTGTATTTTTAATTTTGTAATAAATTTTGCAATATTTTTAGAATTTCGGAAAAAGTTTTAATTTTTGATTTTGTAAGAATTTTTGGAATATATTTAGAACTTTGAAAAATTTTAAATTTTTGATTTTATTATAATTTTTGGAATTTTGAAACAATTTTCAATTTTTGATTTTGTAATAATTTTTGCAATATTTTTAGAATTTTGGAAAAAGCTTGAATTTTTAAGAATTTTTGAAATATTATTGGAATTTAGAAAAAGTTTAAATATTATAATTTTTCGGCAACGTATTGATGTTTCGTGTTAGTTTTGTAATAAATTTTTAAACAGAGATAAAAAATACTTGTACTTTAACAAAGAGTTATGTTTGATATACATCGCTGCTCAAAACTAAAAACAATGTCCTCATAAAAGTTTTTTGCCAAAAACCATATCAAAATCCTTAACCCAGACCGAAGTCTTGATATCTCAGAGCTGTAAGATTTCAGCCCCTCCATATTTTGCATATAATTTTACACAGTTTTTAAAACAATGCTACCATGAAAAAATAGAATATGAATTTTGAATGTTATTTTGTCGATTTCTAATTTAATAATTTCTGATAAATATCATTCATATATATTAAGTAACATAGAAAAAATTGTATATCCTAAGCGAGATAAAACCATTTTACGTTCGGAAATTGCCCCACTTGACGCTAACGCGTCTCGTGAACAAATTTTCACTTCATAAAAAATAGCGTTTTTCTCCGATAGACAGCAAATATAAATTTTGCAGACTTATTTCAGTCAGCAAAGTGGCACTTTTCCTGCCTAGGCAGCAAAGCAAGTACTTTGCTGCCTAGGCAGCAAAATAAATAGACTTCATAGAAATAAACAGATATTTTTCCACGAATCTGGCAGAAATTTTTTAATTTGTCAAACTATAATTATTATTACATTTCCATAACAACTAAATCTTCCAACAATTGCGATTTTTTTTTTCATTTTTAAAATTTTGCTTTATTTTTAAAGTAATAATTATTAAATTACATATCATTGTAATTAATCGGAAAAAAAATTATATGTTCAACTCGGCAGCAAGGTAGATTGACTGCCTTGGTTGAATTCCTAGCCTCGCTTCGCTCGGCTATGAACTATCAGCCGCGGCAGTCAATCTACTACTTTGCTGCCTAGTTAAACAAATAACTATTTCCTCTCCTGTAGCAAAATGTACTATTTTCTCAGATCGGTTGTATTATATGAGCTAGCTACATCAAGCTAGGCAAACAATAAGAACAATAAGCAAACACGTTTCAAATTAATAGCGAAAAAAATTAATACTATATTATCCTAAGTAATTTACAAAGTTATCTAAGTTTCTTCTTACTTTCTTTTGTTTTATTTTAAGAAGAATGTTTATACTTTACCATTCAAAAAGTCAAAGCTAAACTCATTTCGTTAATTGCTGTCAAAGATTAAGATATTTGAATTATTTGTTCCTATGATTTTGACATCACAAAAAAAATATATAATTGAATCAAAATGAACAAAATAGTTCTCATGCAATGCTCATCATACCACAAAATAACATATAGAGATAAACATCAAGATTACTCATAACTGATTCAACAATAAGCTAGTAATTTTAATTTTATGTATTGTATATCCTTGAACTGACATGTAGCAAAAACTAGCTAATTTTTATTTTGTGTACAACAAGTAATGAACACTCGAATTTGCCTTGTTGAATTTTTTGTACATCTGTTATTTTTTTGTGTTGCTTGTTTAACTTGATCTAATCACAATTTGATTAAACTTAGTTGTATCCTATTCATGTTTTTAATAATGAAGTCATAAATTGTTTGATAAATCTGTAACGTGAGAGTGCATTCACATAACATTCCAATATTATTAACGAATTAAAACTTGAAACTATTTCAAATATTTAAAGACAAACAAAAAATAACTCAAAGAAGGATGGAATGTAATGAATTATTATTATAATTTACATCAATCGGTAAATGCTATTATGTACTCAGTGGCGTAGCTAGCATGGGTGGCACCCGGGGCGGATATTGTGGTGTCACCCCAAAAATAAAAACTGTCAATAATAATAAAAAGCCGATAAACCTAATTTATAATTTTTTTTAATTAATACGAATAGGCATTATTATTATAAGCCCGCAAGTAATTTTTAACTAATTTTAATTTGCTGAAACTCCTCTCACACGAAGCCACTAATACGCAAATAGTCATAAATAACTTTAGTGCGACCGTAAGATTCGGAAGAAATTCTAAAAAATCCCATTCTACGATGAATTTCAAAAAGTCTAGGTACACCCAGTTAGAAACTGTAACATTGGCCGCTTTTAAATGCCTCCTCACCCTTTGTATCTCTATGAGGAGTTGTGTTGCCAATACCGCATCATAAAAACCAGTAAATTTTGATACCGATAATTTTAACTCTTCACTGTTCGCCAAAAGCTAAGTGTTTTTCTGCACAACCTCGAACAATGAAGCTAAATCTTGAACTGACTTCAGTCTAGTTCGGAGTTCAACACTGAATCGGTCAAGACATTCCAACATGTCCTTTTTAAGTTGATTTCTCAGTGTCAGTCCAACATCAGGTGCAAACTCACCACCCGTTCGTTTTTTGCGTTTTTATGACGAATTCGGCTTTCCATTGGAATGTCATAGTCCTCCGATTTTTTCGCAGCAAGATCTATTGCCTCTTCTACAATGAAACTTCGTTATGAATTGACTCTATTTTTGTAGCTAATTGATCAATATTCAAGCCCGTGCTTTGCAATCCAATCTGAGCACAGATATTATTTCTCTTAGAATATCATTCCAAAACAAAAGATAGCAAAGAAACGAAAAATCACATGCTGCATTGATAAGGTTCTGTGCAGCGCCTCTAGTGTCTACATTTTCTTGTCGTACACTTAACTTCTCAATTTCAGCCACAATCCCATCAAAATGTTCGGCCAATACTTTTACTGCAGCATAATGAGCACTCCAATGCGCTGTTAAGAATATTTTAACAGTTGCTTTGTTGTGTTTAGCAAGTACTTCCCAGCGGCTAGTCGAAGCAGAAAAACATGTAAAAATGGCTTCCACTGACGAGTGTTGGCCGTATAAATTAATTGAATAATCTTTGCAGCCCACGAAAATTGCTTTGTTATTTTTTGCTTTAATAATAGCTTGCACTTCTTCATGTATACTACTCATAACAGCTGCATTATCATAACCTTTGGGAGTGACAATTCATAACATCTATACCATCATTTTCAAGATTTTTACACTGAGAAAAACATGTCCTATTTCCAATCGAAATGCAGTTGTCTCAACCTCACCGTGCGGGCAGATATGGCGAATCGAAATACGAGATTGATTCAACAACCGTACAATGATAAGCCGATGCAGTTGAGACAATCACATGAAATATTTATGTGAAAATAAAATATAGTTCAATTAATCTCAAATACTTAAATTTTAAAATGAAAAATTCATGATATAAGGCCAAAGAAATATGTTTTCATGGAAATAGTTATTAACTTTATTCAACTACTGTTATATTGGATAGCACTTTATATTTTAATTACACCTCATTCTGTTATCAGGAAAATGTTACTGAGTACTGAGTAGTTGTCCCAATCACGGTGAAATTGTTTGTAAATATCTTTTCTTTGCATGAATAATAAACTGCCATCTTCGAGATGAGGTTATCATTACTTCAATTTTTTTTTCAGTGTAAGAATTTCATCGCTTAAACCAGCGGCTTTTTTTCCATGTAAAGGAAAAAGTCCAAGGAATACTTCTTTGATTTCCACTTTACTACCATCAATTTTCACGTAACGAATCACTTCTGACATTTGATCAATATGTGAAATGTCAGGTGTGCTATCAAACATAATTCCAAAATATTTAACCGATTTAATTTCGTTGACAAGCTTAAACTTTACGCGGATCGCTAAAACATTTATGAACTCATTTTGTATATCTGGTGACAAATATGATACTTTTGGTGATTTACCATGCTCCAAATTCAAAATGTGTTCTTTTAACACTACATCATACTTTGACAATAGTTTGGTTAGTTCTAAGAAATTGCCTTTATTTGAAGAACTTTGTCCTTCATCATGTTCATGAAATGCTGGGTTTTGTTTAGATAAAAACAAAGTTATATCCAATAATCTTGATAAAAGATGTTTCCACTTCTGTTTTTTATTATATATTAATTGCAAGGCTGCGTCTCGTATCGTTTTATGAATTTTTAACCTCATTTCCAAAGTTTTCCACTTTTCAAAATTCTCCATATGTTCATTTGAAGTTTCATGGTCGGCCACTTTGGGATTTAGTTTCCACCGCTTCTGATATCCAGTAGTAAATGTTGATTTTGTATTATTATTATTGGTGACAGCAAATACACGACAACAGAAGCAATGCAGGACGCAAGTTATTATTTACAGGAGAATAAACAATCCATGGCCGTAGAATTTTTTCACCATTATTCATCATTTTATAAAACCATTCTTTAGAAAGATGGACAACATCACCTTTTATGTCTAACCCGTGTCTAGATACAGTAACAAACGACCCTTCTCTATTTTGAAAATGTTCACTTTCTTTTTTTATGATTTCAATGCGAACATTACCAGAGACGAGTATATTCCAATGTGATACATCTCTTAAGTCCTGAAGTGATTCACCCATGCAAATACTGTCTTTGATAGTAGAAGCATTAGCGGCATTATCACTGTCATTTTCATTATTCCTTTCTAATTCGTCATCATAGGTTATCATTATTAATTCTGTATTGTTGTTGTTACTTTCCGAAGATGAGGCAATGTTCTCTGAAACATTCGTTGCATCAACGTGATAATCAGTTTCTTTTGATGAACCTTGGATATCATCGGGTTTTGTAACATATTTATAGATTTGGTCTTTCTCTGCTGGAACCAACTTTTTCTTTAAAAAGTATGAACTCCTCGTGGCATATTTATTTTTGGCGATATTTGCTAAACGAAATCTAAAAAAATATTTTTAATTATAGTATAGGTATCAGCAAAGCATTAATTCTAAATATATTTGTAGGATGCATATATGTCTAGTTCATAATAAGTACACTGTGTTAACGACTTAATACACCGCCAAGAAAATTAATTTATTTAAATTTCCTTGTAACAACTTATATTAAATAATATTTGATAAATGGTATATACAAATCATAGCCTAATATTATAAGGAACTATTTAAAAAAATATAAGTATGAAATCCTAAAAGATATTTTATATAAAGATTGAAACCAAAATTAAATATCCAATTAGAATCATGCTCAATAATTTATAAAATCAAATGTGATTTTTGTGAAAAATTTTACATCGGGAAAAGACTGATTTAAGGAATACCTTCCTAAGAAGAAAAATAAACAAAATTTAAAGTTTATTTTTGCAAACCATTTATATAGTTAATAACAATAGCTACACCACTTTTAAAAAAAAATTATTTTACGCTTTACATTTATGTAGCCAAGGATCTTTAAAAGAATCACTTGATGAGTTTGAAATTTCCAAGGGATTTAAAACCCAACAAAATGTAATTTTAAATGATAAACTTTCATTTATTTCAAATATATAAATATATAAAACTGAAAACAAACAGTATGAGTATGTATCAACCTACAAAAATTTGCAAAACTGCAGTAATTTCATAACTGCCATTTTATTCCACAGTAATTATTTTTGTGTCCATTGAAAAACGATCTATTTCAATTTATTCTTTGAGTTTCAAGATAAAGGAAAAAAAAATTATTTTGAGATCATTTACAAACACGGTAATTTGATTGTTTGTTAGTTTCCTTAGGTGTTTGCAATTAATTTGTTTGAAATGTAAAACATATATTAGGTAATAAGGTTAAGTGGATATTCTAGAAATAATTTTGGAATAGAGACGTTGTAACTCAAGGGTGCCACCCTATCGACAAAGGGTGCCACATTATCGACGTAAACCAGTTTTCCTATACATTATTCAGCATATGTGTTTTCAGACCTGGTCATTAAATAATCATGCTTGCATACTAAATAATATATCGTAAAAAACGGTCAATATGGTATCTATAGGAATATTCAAAGCTATTGAGTAATTGTGGTGATGGAATTCAATGCTCAACATGTTGATTCGATTAATATTGTTAAAATTTTATTTCACGTAATAACTCAAAAATTTTAAAAAGTAGAATAGATTCTTTTTGAACCAATAACACCTTTATAGGACCCATTTATAAGTTATCACAATTTATAGATTAAAATTATATGGATAACCTGGTTAAAATGGTTTCTAAGTGATTTATCGTTGAAAACATGTGATGGTTTGTTTAAGTTTTTTACGTTCGGGTGTCACCCCAAAACGGTTTCGAAGTGATTTATCGTTGAAAACATTGTGATGGTTTATTTAAGTTTTTTACGTTCGGGTGTCACCCCAAAACGGTTTCGAAGTGATTTATCATTGAAAACATTGTGATGGTTTGTTTAAGTTGTTTACGTTCGGGTGTCACCCCAAAACGGTTTCGAAGTGATTTATCATTGAAAACATTGTGATGGTTTGTTTAAGTTGTTTACGTTCGGGTGTCACCCCAAAACGGTTTCGAAGTGATTTATCGTTGAAAACATTGTGATGGTTTGTTTAAGTTTTTTACGTTCGGGTGTCACCCCAAAACGGGTGATACCCGGGGCGGACCGCCCCCCCCGCCCCCCCCGCCCCCCCCTAGCTACGCCTCTGTATGTACTACATACACTTTGAGTTAAACCAAATTGTGATTACAATAATTAGAGTAATTTGAAAACTATGAAATGTATCATCACTTTTGCGCAATATAATTATTTTATTAGCTAACTTAAAAAAATGTCAGCAAACCCATATCACATAAAAATAGGAAAACACAAATTATTACATGTTAAACAATTCAACAAAATTAATCAAATTTATATAACTCATATAATAAGTGTAAAAGGTTTATTATAGTAATTATCTCATATAAAGTTTATTACATAAAATCTTTTAAACCAGGATAAAATATATATGGATTTACATTATATAATATCAAATCTAATTAAATTAAATAAAAGATGTACCTACAAAATAATTAGATTTTTTTTTAATTTACAAACAACAAATATAATTATTATTCATGAGAATGATAGTTATAAAGTTTTGTTTGTTTGTCAAAAGTTTTGGTAAACAATTTAATGGGATATACGGGTATACCCCTTAAGGTTAAAACAATTCAATTGAATTATAAGTTTTTGTAATTTATGTACATATTTAAAATAAGATTTTTTGTTTATTAGAAGATTAAAGAGCATTCTCGTATGTATGGTTTACGATTATAGTAACGATTATTACACAAAAAATATACAACAAAATCATTCACTCGATCAAGCTGTTTGTTTAATCGGTGCTTACAGCTACACGGAAAAATAATAAAGTCTCATTTTCTTCTAATTTAAATTAAATGAGTTGAAAATGTATGACTGCATAAAAAATTTTCTAAAATTTTACTAAAATATATTAATGTTTTAAAAATTTAGTTTCGTTAAAACTTATAATTAAAGTTAGATGATATATCATCTTATTTTTGACCAATTCATTTAAAGAAATATCCATTTCTTAAAATTATATCCTTTAATTTATTCAATGTAATTTTATTTTTCTAATTTCAACTACAATTTTAAATCATTTAATGATTCATCAAACCTGACAAGAATTTTCATACATTAGGATAGCTGTCGAATATATTTAAGTTGTAAATTGAAAATGTACGCGTGTGATTGCATTTATAAATGATGTGTCCAATTTTTCGTCATTTTTTTAATTATACAATTTAAAATACAAAAGAAGTCAGACAAGTGCGAATAAAATTCGCTCGTCAAGGGTTCCGTGAATGTAAAGAACACAATATCAAAAATAATTGACAAAAATTTGAGTTGTAATGTCTTTATATTGCCAGACCATAGAGGCATAACAAAATATGTAAATGTTTAATCGAAAATGTCAATATAAATTACAATCACATACATATTAGTCCAGTCATTTTAGAAGTTTTAAGCCCCAATCTGCGGAAAAATTCCTATTGAACTGAATTTTTGTATGCACCTTTGTTATGGCATTTTAATGAATATGTGAAAAATCGACATTGATATCGTGCCAGCTAAAAAAGTTATGAAGGTCAAAAGGTCGCAAAAATCAGTTTTCCGCGAATATCTCGCGACCTATTGGTCAGAGGCAACAGAAGTCAGAGCAAAAATTGTTTATCGTGAAATTATCTACAAAAGATCAACCGTTTTTGGAGTAGAACGACTTTTTGTAGTCGAATTTTAAAAAAATAACTAAGATCGTTCGTTTTTCACCTATAACTACTTCAGTTTTGATTTAAAAAAAAATTTTGTCAACAAAAGTTGTAGATCTTAAAAAAATACATCGATATTTTTCTTTGTTCATGCAAAAAAAAAATTTTTCAAGCTTAAAAAGAACGATTTTTTGTAGTCGAATTTTAAAAAATAACAAATATCGTTCGTTTTTCGCCTATAACTATTTCAGTTTTGATTTTACAAAAATATTTTGTGGAAAAAAGTTGTAGATCTTAAAAAAATACATCGATTTTCTTCTCTGTTTAAGCAAAAAAAAATTTTTACAAGCTTTAGAAGAACGATGGTTTGTAGTAGAATTTTAAAAAAATAAATAAATCGTTAGTTTTTCGCAAATTTTTTTCTTGAACAAAGAAGGAAATCGATGTATTTTCTTAAGATCTACAACTTTTGCCAACGAAATTTTTTTGTGAAATCAAAACTGAAATAGTTATAGGCGAAAAACGAACGATATTTGTTTTTTTTTTTAAATTTGACTACAAAAAATCTTTATTTTTAAGCTTGTAAAAATTTTTTTTTGCTTGAAAAAAGAAGAAAATCGATGTATTTTTTTAAGATCCACAACTTTTAGTTGCAAAATTTTTTTTGTAAAATCAAAATTGAGATAGTTATAGGTGAAAAACGAACGATATTTGTTATTTTTTAAAATTCGACTACAAAAAATCGTTCTTTTTAAACTTGTAAAAATTTTTTTTGCTTAAACAAAGAAGAAAATCGATGTATTTTTTTAAGATCTACAACTTTTGCTCACACAATTTTTTTGTAAATCAACAACGAAATAGTTATAGGTGAAAATCGAACGATATTAGTGATTTTTTTAAAATTCGACTATAAAAAATCGACCTCTTTTAGCTTTAAAATTTTTTTTTCGTACAAACAAAGAAAAACTCGATGTATTTGTACAAGATCTACAACTTTCGCTCACTCAATTTTTTTGTAAAATCAAAACTGAAAAAGTTATATGCGAAAAGCTGATTGTATCTCGTTTTTCCTTGCCCTTTGAACATAAAAAATAAAATGGCGAGTAGTAAAATTTTTTTTACAAATCTGAAAAAATTCAGGAATGCTTTTAAGACCATAAAGAACCTAATTCCGGTACGAGGTTGCGCCAATTAAAACAAAGCTGATTTGGTGGGACACCTTAATATATATATATATATATATATATATATATATATATATATATATATATATATATATATATATATATATATATATATATATATATATATATATATATATATATATATATATATATATATATATATATATATAATATATATATATATATATATATATATATATATATATATATATATATATATATATATATATATATATATATATATCTTCTTATATATATAAAAATCACGTGTCACGATGTTTGTCCGCGATGAACTCCGCAACAATGTAACCAATCTTAATCAAATTTTGTACAATGTGTGTATGATGGTCCAGCTTGAGAGATAGGATAGTTATTATCTTGATTAAATCCCTATATATTTTTTAATTGCGAATTAAACGTTAAATATGAATGGTTTATATGCCAACTTTCAGATGGCAGCGTAAATCAATTTATTCAATTCATAGTAAACTTGAACTTCGTGTAAGGCCATTATTAGACTATCAAATATGTTTTAGTAAAGAAAGTTTTGTTTTATTTGATAATAAACGAAAAGCATATTATGCTAAGTCAAATACGTTACCAAAGGTTATTGATAATTTTTTGCACGATCAGGCGATTTTGCATGTTCGCTGATTCGTAATAGTATATTACATATCTAGAGTTGTAAATAGCATTTTACATGCGAGGGAAAATTTTGCGCACGAGACGCGTAGCGTCGAGTGCAGTATCTTCACGAGCATGGAAAATGCTTTACAACTCGAGATTTGTTATATACTTTTCCTACGACTTTGTTTTAATGCCCAAACGCATATAATTACTTGAAAAAATGAACTACTAATTATAAATTAAATGCAAATAGTTTGCAAATTGTGGTAGGCTTTGCATTATTCTGTGTCAAAATGAATTGAAATATTTGGATAAATGGATAAATGGATTTTCATGAGCAGCATATTCGCTATGAAAATGACAAATTTTTTAACTAGTGTGAAAATATTTTAATAAAAAATGAGAATGACAGTGTACAATATCTGCCATTAACCGCATATTTCCGGTGTTCGACGACAGATGGAGGATAAAAAAGAAATTTCATAAATTTACAAACGATTTTAAACAACACATCCACAATATTTTTAAAAATTGACTATAAAATTAAAGGTTTTACTACAAGTAGACAATTTTAATTCATTCAAAGAATCTTTATAACTGTATATTAGGCGAAATATAAAACTCACTACTCATCGCCGATTTGGCGAGCACAAGAACTGTTTTAAAATAAATATATTTTTTGTGTCATTTAAAAACACAGAATTTTTTTAATTGAATTCTATTACGCAGGTGAGAATATTTATAACAAATTTACAAAAAAAAACTTTAGGATAAGATTTTAATAAATATATTATTATTTGGTTTTAAAAAAAAATTGTTTTCTGCTTAATTGCAAATTAAGTTTTTTAAGGGAATGTTGTTTACTATTTTAAAGAACCAAAACGTCATTCACAAAATTGAAAGGGTAGTCAAAAACAATTTTGTAAAGTATTTGTTTAGTGTTAAAAAGTGTATATAATATAAAATAATAATTAAAATGTGCTTATTATTTAAAAACATTGATTTCAAACGGATGATATTTATAAATTCTATTAGTAGTGTATAAAATATACGTTTGCAAATTATAAACAATAGCACCCTGCTAACAATCCAATGCAAATAATGAAAACCAAATTTACACGCTAAAAAATGTTATAAATTTTGTTTGTTTTCGCTATTAGTATTTGTTAGGTTATGTTGCAATATTTGCATCTGGAAATTTACAATTACTATAATATTTATTTACTATCGTAGAAAAAATAGCATTTCCTACTCGAGATGAAAATGTTTTTCGTTGGTAAACTTGCTTCACTCGACGCTAACGCGTCTCGTGAACAAATATTCACTCACGAAAAAACAGCATTTTCATCTCTTGTAAGAAAATATACTATTTTCTTAAAATAAACATTTTTCTTTTTATTAAAAGCGTGCGGTAATATATATATGAAAATCCATTACCGCACGCTTTTTTTTACTTACCGCACGCTATTTGAAATAATCAATTTACATGTCATGGATAGTGTGATGTAATTTATAATTTACTGTGATAGGAGTAGGAAAATAAACATAGTAAGTTTCGTTTACAAATCACTGGTCGGTAAGTAATTACTTAACGATCATGCAGCCGGTAAGTAATTACTTACCAGTAAAGGAGACCTCAGGGTGTGAATTCAAACGATTATTAGTTAAATAATTGTGTACGTCTATTCACTAGCTTCAAATTTAAATAACATTCATTTAAAAATATTGCAGTTAAAAGATTTAAAAAAAGCAATTAATTTTGAAAATATATTCGATGGAATTTAGTTTTGCAACAAAAAAAGCTATAGTATTATGATGAAACGCAAAGCTTACTATTTTGAAATGACATTTTAAGAAATTTTCTTTAAAACATTCAAACTTGAATTTTGTGAATGAATTTTATTATTTAAATAGTTTTAATTGAATTTTTATTAATCGTGCAAAAAATGTAATAAGCATTTTGAGCATTAAGAGTATTACCGATTTCGGATATATTAGAGATCTCGACTTCGTCTCGATCTCAAAACATATATCCTCAATCGGTAAAACACTCTTACTGCCCTTAATACTTAAATAACTATTGTGGAGGTTATATATTAATTATAGAAGTGTTAAAAAGTATCGGAATTCGGAACCTGTAAAAAATTTGTTGTATTGGTTTTTATAAAGTTGGAATAAATATAAGAGTAAAAATTAAAGAAAACAATAATTTAAATTTATTTATTTATTATTTTAAATTTTTCATTGATCTTCTATGTTAATTTACAAAAATCAATATCAAATTGAAAAATACTCTTATTTGTATTGCTAATTAAAATATAACGATTAGAGGTAAAAAAGATTGTCATCAAAACTGGATGAAAAACTAGGTAGCGAAGTCTATTTTTTTACAACGTTTGCACTCTCAAATTTCATGTCATATTTTTCTTATTGACCAATATACTTGATAGTGTGATATACGCCTCATAAATTTGGGTTATCCAATAGATGGTGTTGTATTTGTATTTAGAACGTTGTTTTTAACGTCGAAGTTTGTGCAAATACACTACGATTTGCTTTTTCAAATTGTCGTGTATTATTTTTTGATTGGTGATTGGTGATAAATATTTTATTTGGTTTTTTGTTTAAATATCGGTTTATAAACGTAGTTTGCTTTGATCAATGTTTTTATAGTTATAATTAAAGAATTCAATAACAAATTAAATACATACTCCCGCAGGAAGATTTGTAAAATTTTAAATTTTTGATCTATGGGAGTGACAACCCAGCGTACTTAGATTCCTGCTATTTGCATATGAGTTAGCTTGAGATATCGTAAACCACTGGCAATAGTAGTGAGATATCACTAGCCAAAGTGACATCTTAGGGATGTTGGCGGATGAACTTTTTTCAATCAACGATAGCACCCTTAGTCTTAGTTATAGAATATTCTTTGATGATGACACGCTATTTCTTTTAAAATAAAATGTGTTGGGTAGTACGAATTACAATGTGAGTAACAATAACTCATGACAACCTTTGAAGAATAAAGTCCACAACAACATGCTTTCTAAGGTGTTGATGGACGCAAATTTTTTATTTTTTTTTGTATTTTTTTAAAGAAATGAACTTTTTCATTTACTTCGAGAAATGAGCTTCCATATAACTATTAAATGTGCCGGGTTTAATCCTTCAGCAAAACAATGTTTACATGATCTTGGTATATGCTTCTAGCACTAGCAATTGGCGTCCATCATCTTAAAAAACATGATGGTGTGGAACCTAGGTCTTAAAGAATTTTATGTGTTGTTGTGAGACATATTGTAATTCCAACTACACAACAAATTTTATTAAAAAAATATTTCAAATATTTTGAAATAGCACAAATGTTTTTAAAAATTTTTGGTGAAAAAGATGATGAACAAAGTCATTAAAGCTACAATCAATTTTGGATGGAAAATTCAAAGAGGGAGATGTACTGTTGCTACGCATTTCAATGATCCCAACAGATATGGCATTTGAATTCAAACGTTTAGTTTCCAGTGCGACTCGCTTTTGCAATGACTGTCAACAAAGAACAAGGAAAATCGCTGCAAGGATGTGGTAGATTTGGAGAATCCGTACTTCTCACATCTGGACAACTGTATGTGGTGGTCAGCTAACGTCGGAATACCTTCTGATTTATTCGTGTACGCATCTAGACGGAAAAACACAAAATATAATGTGTGCCCACACGCACGAGCAAAGAAATAGAATTAAAACGACATTTTGAAATTTTTTCCTTATTAAAATAAATAATTGTTTCAATAAAAATGATACAATGTAAATTGAATGTTTGGTACGCTTAATGTGACTAAAGCAATTGAAAAAACAACAACAATTGTATTAAATTTTTCGTTGTTTCAAATGCTTCAGTCAAATTGAACACGGCTGTTATCAGAACGAGTTTTCTTGAATTTCCTTTCTTATGAGATACCGACAATATGCGACAGGTATAATGTTAAATAAACAAAAGTTTTACACTATTTGGTGTAAAATAAATAAAGTTTTGAGAGATTTTTAGAGTGATTAAGCTTAAAGTAATTATTTTAATTCACATGAATTTTGCAATTTTAAAGCAATTTTTATTTTCGCTCAGAAAAACTTCTTTAAAACAGTTTTTGTGTGTTTCGTGTCGGGAACAAATAC